>PVJS01007090.1:0-57360 GCA_004027185.1 Glis glis
TACCTCCGCGCTACACCCCCGGCCCTATTTTCTATACTTTATTTTGAAACCAGGTCTCATGAAGTTGCAAAGGGCCTCACTAACTAGAGAGAGAGAGAGAGAGAGAGAGAGAGAGAGAGAGCTGAGGCTGGCCACGAACCCGGATCCTCCGGTCTCCGCCTCCCAAAGTACTGGGATTACAAGTGTGCACCACCACGCCCGGCCAGGTCTTCTTGATCTGTCTAAATTTGCATCTTCATTATCTCATTGTCTTTGGTCTCTGTATCGGTTAGGGTAGGCTGACAACTCTAGTAAAACCAGAAGTCAATAAGAAGTCGTTCCTGTTGTCGGCTGGGATCCATGCTCCATGGAGACATCCAGAAATCCAGATTTTGCCCATGTGGTGACTCCACCCATTCTAGAACATTGAGCAAGATTGAAAGACAGAGATGAGAGGCAGAGAGACACAGAGAAAGGAAGTTCACGGTGGTTAGAAAGTTATGCACTGGCTGGGTGCGGTGGCACATGCTTGTAATCCCAGTACTTGGGAGGATGAGATACCAGGATCTCAGGTTCGAGGCCTGCCTCAGCAACTTAGTGAAAGTCTCAGCAATCTAGCGAGATCCCATTTCAAAATAAAAAATAAAATAGGGCTGGAGGTGAATTTCAGAGGTAGACTGCTCCTGGGTTCAGTCCCCAGTACCATACACACACAAAAGTTGTGTATTTATGTGGTATGTTTACACACATGTTTTTTGTTGTTTGTTTTAGAGGAATGAATGTGAATGTGCTTTAAGTGTTTATGGGTTAGAAATTCAAAGAAATAGCAATAAATAAATAAATAAATCTACTTAATCCTTCATCTCTTCCTCTGGGCTCTAGGTGGGTAATGTGTTTTCTTTCTTTCATCTTTACTCATATTATAGCAAATATCTTTTATGAGTAGATTATGTGTGCACATATTGATTGTATCCTTGTGATAGATTCCTGGAAATTAAATTACTTAGTCAAAGAATACTAATATTTTAAGACATAGCAAACCTAGTCCCATTATTTTTCAGAAAAAAGTATCTTTGTCATATACCAGAGCTTTATGAGCACTCTGTATTTTATAAAAAGCATTTCAGCTGGGCATGGTGGCACATGCCTATAATCCCAATACTTGGGAGGCTGAGACAGCAGGATCGCAGGTTCATGGCCAGCCTCAACAACTTAGTGAGATTCTCAGCAACCTAGCGAGACCCTGTTTCAAAATAAAAAATAAAATAGGAATGGGGTGTAACTCAGAGGTAAAATGCCCCTGGGTTCACTCTGTAGTACCACAAACACACACAAAAATATTTCCCAGATTTACATGTGGCATATTAGACTACAAAGATGGCATAGGGATTTTTGAGGAGGAAACTCACTTGAAGAGCAACTTATAAATTAGAGTACTCACTAAAAAGGGAAATGTGCATAGAATCCATATCTACTGCAGAAGATTCTGGAAATGGGTGATGGTTCATTGAGAGGGAAGAGGTACAGTGTCCGAGTGCAGGAGTAACTGGTCGACCTCAAGGAGCTAACACTTGTCATATGAAGAAGGAGCAGATGTCTTACATATAGCTCCTGCAGCCCAAAACCAAGACCCATGAAGCAGATTTCAGCTTAACAAGAAGAACTTCTTTAAATTGTTCTGTGGATGTGGTTTCTTTATAAATCATTGATATCCCAGGATGAAAGAATACAAGCAGATGTGACAGTTTTATTGTCATTATAGAAAATATTTCTATACTGCAGAGGGGATCAAAGTAGAATCATAGACATCTTATTCATTTATTTACCAGACACAATTATGGAACCACATGCTCTGAACCAGACACCATGCTACGTCCATTACTTGCATTACCCTAATTCTTCTGATAACTCTATATTCATTTAATCATTTTTGTTCAATAATATTTTAAAGCTGGGCATGGTGGTGTACACCTGTATTCCTCGTACTTGGGAGACTTGAAGGTAGAATGCCCCTGGGTTCAATCCCAATACCAAAAATAACAACAGTAATAATAATGATATTTCAAAAATACTTTTTGCACACCCGTCATATGCCTGGCCCTGTGCTAGGCACCGTGGGGGGAATAGCAGCAAACCAAGATAATATCGCTCCTGTCCTAACAGAGTTAGTAGGCGCCTATGGAAGACAGACATTGGTAAAATAATACCAATAAATGAATGTTTAGTCAGAAGCTGAGAAAAGGTTTCTAGGTGGGAAGGTAATCCCTTAGCAGAAGAGTGAAGTGGTGTTTGAGCTGGAATAGAAGGGTAGATGGGGGTCAACCAGGTAACAGAAGGGAGTGTCCAGCAGGAGACCCTTGGGTGAAAGGCCTCAGACACGCACCTGCAATCCAAGCTAACCAAAAGGCTTGTGCAGCTGGAGTACAGAGCCAGGAGGACAGTGATGGCCCCCGAGGTCAGTGACACCCTCAGGAGCCACGCATGTGGACTTTGCTGGCCTCACTAATGCTGGAGGCTGCATACCTTTATCAGCGGGATGCATATACTATCTTAATGAGAAAGAGAAGAGTGTTTTAAAAAGGCCTTGCGGGTGGCCTTCTGAGTGATCACCCACATTTCAAGCTCCCCTGATAAAACCCACAAGTTCTTTCCCACATTGACCACTTTGACCAAAGCAACTTCTTTTTCATTCCAAACACATATACCGGAAATGACGGTCACGTCGGTGGTGCTGGGATGAGTCTCCTCTAGGTTCTCCACATTCAGGTGTTTGGTTATTGGACATTCCAGGAAACATAATTATGATTTTAGATCAGCCATCCCCAAGGCCTCTGATGTGCAACCTTCAGTTTTGGAGATTTCATCTCTGATACTGCTATGGATCACTTCGAGAAAGGACACCTATGTAGAGACTCTGGGGACAGCGGCTTGCACCCGTTCCTCCCAGGTGCACACCCAACAGCGCTATAAAAGTGTGAGTGGCATCATGTATAGCAGCAGACTGGTCTCACACCATCCCATGAACCCCCAGCCATACTTTTCTTGGGTTCCCACCTTTAAAATGATTTCCATAATCCCCCTGTCATGAGATACTATGTGGGACTCTCAGAGCTAATTTCTACATCACCCCATTTTATTGTCAGCATAACTCCATCCAGTAAATCCGCAACGATCTCTCTGCTTGGCTGATATTTGGCCTTCAGAATATTGAGAAAATAGAGTCAGAAGTGAAATAAACAGAGTATCTTGGCTCTCCACCTTCCTCTCTCTGCTGCAGAAAGTCTGATATTTGTTGACTGTTTCTTCCTTAAGTGGATAAACTTCAGCCCCAGGAGGTAATAAAAAAACCTGTAAATCCTGCTCCAGAGAGAGCAAATCTGGCTCAGCCATTCATTTGTTTTTACAAAATGTGAACAGAGAGGCCCAGAACCCCCCTCCTAGCAACGTCCAAGCACCACGACATCGGCTGCAGGAACGCAGCACACTGCAGCCAGACCCAGTGGTGCACGCCTGTAAGCCCAGTACTCAGGAGGCTGACAGGAGGATCACAGGTTCAAGAACACTCTTAGCAACTCAAGAGGCCCTCAACAACCTAGCAAGACCCTGTTTCAAATCTAGAAAAATCTAGAAAAGGGGCTGGGGGTGTAGCTCAGAGGTAGCATGTGTCTGGGTTCAATTCTCAGTAAAAATTTTTTTTTTAAAAAAAAGAATGAGCCGGGCGTGGTGGCGCACGCTTGTAATCCCAGTACTTTGGGAGGCGGAGACCGGAGGATCAGGGTTCGCGGCCAGCCTCAGCTCTCTCTCTCTCTCTCTCTCTCTCTCTCTACTTAGTGAGGCCCTCCACAACTTCGTGAGACCCGGTTTCAAAATAAAGTATGAAAAATAGGACCGGGGGTGTAGCGCGGAGGTAGGACACCCCTGGGTTCAATCCCCGGTACCACACACACAAAAAAAAAAACAGAATGAACACATTGCACATTTCAGATTGCTTCTGCAGGTCCCTTCGCTTGCAGAGGTGTGTAGACAATTAAGCCGTCCCTCTGCGGCACAGGTAGCTGCTCCTGTTAGCGGGGGCTGACTGATTTATGGTCTCGCCTCCGCAATGTTAGAGCTGTGCTTCTGCAAGTAGGCTGAGTTAACTAGGCTCAGGAGCCCTCCCTCCAGGCACAGAACTTGCCACCAGCAACCCTGGGGTGACATAGAGCTCAGGGTCTACAGCAGGAGGCTCTGGGGGCACCAAGGCTGAGGAGCTAAGTGACTTTGGGGAAAACTCGTACATCCTTGGACTTCAGGAAAGCAAGGCCAGTGATTCTACCTGAGAGTTGTCGAGTGGATTAAACGAGGCAATATATAATGTGCCACCATTGCACCTGGCACATAATAAATAAGTAGCAGTATTTCCTCTGGCCGACTGGGTGACAATGCTGGTTAAGTCTTAAGGTTAAAAAGGTCAGAGCAGCCAGGGATGTCATCTCCAGTCTTAAGGTTGGAGCAAAAGCGTCAAACTCCTGAAAGGAGAAATCCTCAGCGCTTTCCAGTCAAACCCAAGGCGTCACAGCTGTGCGTGGAGCCGGCGATGGCTCCCTGCTGCCTTGGAAGCAAACCTGATATTTCTTCAACCTTCAAGGCTGTCCGCAATTGTCCTGAATGACTGCGAGACTCATCTTTCTGCTGCAAATACTTCAGCTTCTGCAGGCCTTTGCCCTATTAAAACAGCCCTCTTAGCAGACAGTTTTGCCCAAAACTTATGAATGTTGGAGAGAAGTTTGTGGCTTCTAATAAGGCCTTTGCTATTTTCCTATCTTACTTATTTACCCGATGCAAAGGCGGGAACTAGGCAGGCAGAGGTGAGGGACAAGGACACGGGGGTTCTCTGGCTACTTGTTCTCGTCCTAGTGTTGGCTCATGGAGAGGGCCCTGTGATAGTTGATCTGGTTTGTCAACTTGACCCACTTAAGATCATGTGACTTTGCTTGTGTAACAGCAGATTGAACCAGAAGTCCTGCCCTAAATGTGGGTAGCAGGGTTCTGATAGGTGCAGGACTTAGATAAAAGAAGGAGAAAGCCAGGTAGAGGGAGCTGCGACTCTTCCTGAAGAAAACGCGTCTGCTCTCGTCTGAGATCGTCGGCCTCCAGCTTCGCCGTTTCTCTGAAGAGCTTCTTGATCTTCTGCTCTCGTCTGAGATCGTCGGCCTCCAGCCTTCGAGCTGAAACTTCACCATCGTTTCTCCGAAGAGCTTCCTTATCTTCACATCTTGGACTGGACTGAATTGGTGGTTGCTTCAATCCCGACCAGCTGCTGATTCCTCTGATTCTTCACATGCAGTCGGAACTCAGGACTACATTGTGAGCTGATCTAATAAATCCCTTTTTTCATATACTCATTCTGTGAATTCTGTTAATCTAGTGAACCCTGACCAATACAGGCCCACTGACAGGTGGCTAGCCGGGTCCCAGCTGCTTCTGGTCTGGAACTCGGGTGTACGAAGAGCAGGGCTGTTCCTCTCAAATCTCACCACTTCCTGGGATCGCCATTCAGAAGGCATTTACTGTCCTCAACTGAGTGTGATAGGAGCAGGCGGTGACCCCCAAACCAGGAGTTATAGGTGCCAGCCACAGATGCCGGTCTACAGCAAACATCTTTCTGTTCTCCTTTAGCTTGGGGATGTCTTACCCATTTAGTTCTACTCTGGGCCTTGACGGTTGTCACAGCTGGGCTCCCTGGAAACAGACTTTTGGACTCACACATCCACATGCGGGAGGTGTGCTGGGGAGGGGGGAGGTGAGGAATAAAGGGTGGAGCGTGGAAGGAGGCCAGCCGAGGAGGAGATGACCAGAGATACAGCGGAGGCCTCAGCTTTCCTGGAGCTGCAGGGACTTGATCTGGGATGACCCTGAGTTGTGGTCCTACCTGGATGCCTTCATGCACCCCTCACCAGTCCTTGGATGTTTATGCATCCCTTGCTTCTTTATATTTATTTATTTATTTATTTATTTATTTATTTATTTTTGCGGTACCGGAGATTGAACCCAGGGGCGTTCTACCTCCGCACTACACCCTCGGCCCTATTTTTTTATACTTTATTTTGAAACCGGGTCTCACAAAGTTGCAGAGGGCCTCACTAGGTAGAGAGAGAGAGAGAGACAGGGAGAGAGAGAGAGAGAAAGAGAGATACAGGGAGAGAGCGAGAGAGCTGAGGCTGGCCGCGAACCCGGATCCTCCGGTCTCTGCCTCCCAAAGTACTGGGATTACAAGCATGCACCACCACGCCCAGCTTTTCTTTTTTTAAAATAATATACTTTTATTGGTGCATTGTAGTCTCACATCATAATGTAGTTCACAGTCGGTGACACACATGCACACAGCGCTCAGTGAGCTTCTCCCTGGCTCCCTCCCACTCCCCCTCCTTCCCCATACATGCTATTGAGATTGCCATTGGTAACTCCACATATGTACATAACTTTAGTGGCAGAGTCTCCGTCATTGATTCTCCCCCCTCCCCCCAATGCTACCCTCGCCTAGACCCCCTCCCCCGCTCCGCCGGGGTTTCTCCTCCATTATCTCAAGTCCCTCTGGTCGCCCGATTACTCCCTAGCTTCTGCATCTGAGAGAAAACAAATGACCCTTCGCTTTCTTTGTCTGGCTCATCTCGCTTAGTGTCACGTCCTCCGGGTTCATTCATTTTCCTGCAAATGGCATCATTTTGCTCTTTTTTATCGCTGAGTAAAATTCCATTGTGCATTTATCCCACAATTTTGCAATGCACTCATCTGTGGGTGGACACCTAGGCTGGTTCCAAGACTTGGCTCCTGTGAATTGTGCTGCTATAAACATGGACATGCGTGGATCACTGTAATATTCTGATTTCAGGAGTGGTAGAGCTGGATCGTATGGAGGATCCACTTCCGATTTTCTGAGGAATCCCCACCCTGATGTCCATAGCTGCTTTACGCATCCCTTTCTGTCTCGTGGTCTTCACGCCAACAGTGAAACGAGGCAGAGTCCATGAAAATGCAGGGGAACACATCGTGTGCTTCCTTCTGATGAAATGCCCGGAAAAGGCGAAGGTATACAGGCAAGAAGTGGATTCGTGGTTGCCAGTGGCTGGGGTGAGAACGTGGAGTAATGATAAAAGGCATGAGTTTCTTCCAGGGGCGATGGAAACATCCTAGAATTAGATGTGGTGATGATCGCACAGCTCTGTAAATTCCCCAGTAATGTAAATTGCATTGCGTGCCTCAAACAGGTGAATTTTATGATATTTAAATTATACTCGAATAATACTTTACAAATATTATGGAAGAGAAGGGTTCCGGCTGGAGAAATTTTACCCCTACCCTCCCTTTCTGCAAATCAAATATTCAGATTTGCAATTTGGGAGGAATTTTGCCCTTAAGCCACGTGTCCCTCTCTTTCTCTGAGCAGTGTCTCTGCCTAAGTTTCATGGGCACAGAAAGCTTGTTCTTTTATGTACCTCACCATCCTAGGTGCCTGCAGAAGGGCTCACTAGATATTTTCCAAAGAAATAGATGAATGAATGAAGGAATGAATGAGTGAATGACTATACATCTGTGCCCCCTTTTTCATGTTCTTCATTTAGTTCTGCCTTCCTCGTCCCCTTGGTTCCCACCCTCCGCTCCCACCCCGACCCTCTTCTTTCCCTCCAGTTTCCAGGTCCCCCTCTTATTTCTCATATGTCCTATGAGGCTGTGTCAGGGGACAGCTCCCAGTGGGGTGACACCTGCTTCTAAAGTGCTTCCAGTTTCTCCTGAGATTGGGAATAGATGTGGCTGTAAACCCACATCCCCTGAGACAGACAGACAAAGGCCAAGTGAGATAGAGATGCCCCACAGATGTCTCCGCCGACCTGGGGGGCAGCACTTCCCCTTGGCTGAGCAGGCCTGGCTGAGGCCGCTGCCCGCCTCTGGGTGGTCCAGGCTCAGACACACCGAGGGGCCACTGTGCCGAGACTGCAGGGCCTGCAGGATGCATCCCACAGGAACCACGTGGCCTGGTGGCAGAGGTGGCCCCAGCAGCGCACTCTCCTCTGCTGGCCTAGGTGTACCTATGGCTGTTCTGGTGGCTGAGGGGTCATGTCCACAGGAGGTGGGAAGGTGTGTGTGTGTGTGTGTGTGTGTGTGTGTGTGTGTGTATGTGTGTGTGTATGCGTGTGTATGTATAAGCCCACACATGCATAAGAGTTTGTGTTTGGTGTAAGAGAGAATACTTGGCATCTGTCTGCATCTAGTAAATCTAGAAATCTGGAAAGTGTTGGGTGTACGTGCCTCTGTGTGTAAGATCTAGCTTTGGGCCGCCCACAGCTGAATTACTCACTCCTGAAAGGGACAGGATGCCTCAGCCCCACCTTCTTCGTCCTGGTATTAGTAAGAGCCATCATTTATTACCGTGTCGTTCTTTGAAGAACACAGATCACCCATGCACAGCAGTTTCTCCTTTCATTGTAACATCCAAGAAGAAAAAGGGGATTTACCTGTCTGCTTGGACACCAGACTGAAAGGGGGAAGCTGCACTCAGACACGGTCTGTACTCTCTAAGAAGAGCACAGACGTGCCGCACATAAGCATGCTCACAAACGTGCACCGAGACCTGCCCATGGCAGGTGGCTGTCAGTCAAGACAGACACTGTGGCTCCTATGCGGGCCTAGTCACACAGAGGCACACGGCTTCAGAGCACACAGACAGACACATTAGCACAGGCCTCCTCACAGGTAGACACAGCCAGGAGCATGTCTCAGCACGCAGTGATGTATTTGTGTATGTACACCATGTGCATTAGGGTATTTCCTCTTCCCCCCTCCCATCTCCCTCGGTTAGGTCACCTTCTTTCCTCGTCTAAGGTTTTCTCCATCTTTGTCTGGAGTCCTTCCTATGCCCTATTCTCCCTAGCTTCCGCATGTTAGGGAGAGCATCCGACTTTTCGCTTTTCGTGACTGACTAATCTCACTAAGCATAATGTTCTCTAATTCCATCCACTTCCCTGCAAACAGGATGTGTATACACAACTATATCAAAGTCAACTACATGCTGAGCACGAGAAGGAGGGAAGGGGGAGGGAATGGGGGTGGGAATTGGAGGAGGGCTAATTGACTGATGTGTGTATGTATACTTCTACCACCCTGAAACCCATCAGGATGTATGATTACAATGCACCAATAAAAAAAATAAAAAAAAACATGCAGTGATAGATATGCAAATAAATCACAGATTCAGAGCCCTGGACCAGCCGGGCACGGTGGCACACACCTGTAATCTCTGTACCTACAAAGGCTGAGACAAGGAGGATCGCATGTTCAAGTGCAACTTCAGCCACTTAGCAAGACCCTGTTTCAGAAATAAAAAAAAAGGAAAAAGGGCTGGGGGAGTAGCTTAGAGATTGAATGTCTCTGGGGTCAATCCTCAGTACAAAAATAAAACAAAGTCATGGACCTAGGAACACGGTCATGGCAGAAGACGGGGTTCCTCCCAGTATGAGGCAAAAAGTTAAGAGCAAGAAGCAGAAAGACGACCCCGGCCAGCCGCTTTTAAGATTCGCACCACGGTGAGCTCAGAGAGTCAGGTGCACAGGGAGTGTCTCTACAATCAGTCACCACGCCACTACCCTGTCCCCTCCAGGTGCTGTTTCCCCAGGCCCAGAGCCTCCTGCTTCGTTTCTGGGGTGCTTTAGATCCAGGTCAGCACACCTGGGATGCTATGAGGGCCGGGAAGTGGACGAGCGCCAGGCTTGAGTCTGGTGAGCTGTGAGCACCGGGGTAGGCGTGGGGCTCCAGGACCTGCCCACTCTGGCATCCACCAAGACCAAAACAGCACTCATTGGCAGGCTTGGGAACACAAGCAAGCCCTTTATTAGAACAACGGGGGCTTTGTTGCTGACCACACAGTGTGCTTCTTCATCACCGTGGACCCGTTTACACATACATGGTCACGATGAACGGAGGCCTCTGTGGCGCCATTGCAGAAGGGACCGCCCATCCCGTGCATTTGCATAGGACTTGAAATCCCTGCAGACCGCTTTCCTAGACACTCCCCCATCTGAGGCTCCAGATATTTGTGCTGTGAATGAGATTTGTAGACTGAGTATATTTGTACATGTTTTCTATTCTTTTGTCATCCCTTAATAAACCAGCAGAATTGTCATAGATGTTATATATCAGTTTTAAATATAATCCACACTGTTTTCCATTTTTTCCTTTCTTTCTGTACTACCCTTTCTTTCTCTGTTTTTTTTTCTTTAATTTGGGTTGGGTTTCTTTTATATTGTTTTGTTTTGGTTGGTTGGGTTTTTTGGGGGGGCATAAGTTTGTTTTATCTTTCTTGTTTTTTATTGTCATATATGTGCATATTTATATTATACAAATTCTTTTCTGTATATGTATATGTTTATTTTTCTTTTACTATTATATATGTATGTGTATGTATATGTGTGTGTATATATGTATGTCTATACACACATATAGATTCCCATTTCCTTCTTTGCCTGCATATTGAGACTATTTTCTCAGAAACCAAACAGTCTTTTACTTTGGCTCTTCCATTAAGATTTTGATACCTTTTTTCCATACTGAATATAGTTTATATAAAATGGAATGCATCCCTTATGGGCCTGGTATGGTGGCAACACACCTGTAATTCCAGTATTTTGGAGACTGAGAGAGGAGGATTGCAAGTTCAAGGCTAGCCTCAGCAACCTAGCGAGACCCTCAGCAACTTAGCAAGAATTTCAAAATATAAAAAAGTGAAAAGGGCTGGGGGTGTAGCTCAGAGGTAGAATACCACTGGGTTCAACCCTCAGTACCAATTAAAAAAATGCATCCTATTTGGTATTCTATATTTTCCTATATATTTTATCCCGTATATTCTCTCTGCTAGTTGGGTGAATTGGAATAAGTCTTATATAACCTCTTTGAAATGTCTTCATTGGTTAAGAAAAGTTAATATTATATTTATACAAAACCGATATATAGCATCTGTTACAAATACTAGAGTTGACATATTTAGAGTGTCTACCACATTAGCCAGCACATGCCTGGTATTGTTATCATAGCTAGTGGTACTGAGAGTGGAGACAATGGAGTGGGGATGGTAGCTGTCGGAATGTGGTCTCCCCACCTGCCCCATTGATAATGGCCTAAGACTACCTCCCACTAATGGGCCCCAATTTCATCCCGTCCTCGCTGTTGAACGCTGTTTTACGCTTTCGCCCCTCTATATCATGTGTCACTAAACACTTTCCTGCGTGCCGTTTTATTCTTTTGAGCTTATCATTTGGATGCATTCCTAGAGTGAAATTACAGAGTGGAAAGAAGTATACATTTGCAAGGCTCTTGATAAATAAATATTGCTGGATTGCTTTCCACAAGGAAAAGTATTATATATATATAATCTCAGTTTGTACTTCAAGCAAATTCCAGAGAATGACTATTTATAGAGACATTCAGAGTCTTAGCTGGTCTTGTTTCTTGTCTGAAATTTTTATGTAAGTTTTCCTTTAAAACTGCCCTGTATGCACGCGTGCGCACACACACACACACACACACACACCTGTGGACCAGCGGCTAGTGATGATCTGGAATTATTATTTATCACATGATTTCCATAAGAACTCGTCTGAAGTTCGAGATGCCTTTCTGGGATGATACAGAAGATAATTATAATTAGTATGTGGTATTAGATGAGATTGGTGTGCATCTTGAGAATGACATTGTGTTTTCAAGTCTCTGTCAGTCTTCTGCTCAGGTCAATACGCCAGCACCCCTTTAACACCCCTCCAGGCCTCTCTGACTTCCCTATTAAGAAGATGAGCTTTCTTTCCATAGGCAACACTTTCTGGCTCAGATTCACTTATATCTTCTTTTTATATCATGTGATACTGGTTCCTTATCTATAATAGTGTTATAACGTTTCCTTTATTTAGGCACATTTGTTTAGTTTTAAAAAATGAGTTCTGCCGGGCGTGGTGGCACACGCTTGTAATCCCAGTACTTTGGGAGGCGGAGACCGGAGGATCCAGGTTCGCGGCCAGCCTCAGCTCGCGCACGTGCGCGCGCGCACGCTCTCTCTCTCTCTCCCTGTCTCTCTCTCTCTCTCTCTCTCTCTCTCTCTCTCCTTAGTGAAGCCCTCCGCAACTTCGTGAGACCCGGTCTCAAAATAAAGTATAAAAAATAGGGCCGGGGGCATAGTGCGAAGGTAGAACGCCCCTGTGTTCAATCCCCAGTACCGCAATAAAAAAAAAATGAGTTCTAGAGAGGGCACAAACTGACAATGTTACTTTGGTGAGCGAAGCTGGAAGATTCTACCTGGGGGGTATATTCCAAAAGTTGCCCCCCTAATAGTAGCACATGTACTTTGAAGAAATGTTGACTACATTTCTCCATCATGCCTGACATTGTTTGGAGCTTCGTGATTGCCCCTTCATTTCTACTTATTTGTGTTTCCAAGGATCGTGCAGTTCGTCATAAAAAGAGTTACTTTAACGTGCGGTGAATCCTCTGGGTTCCTGACCAGGAGAATAATCCACTCGTTTGGCAGATTAAGATTGGGAACACACAAGCATTGTAGGATGTACAAATCGAGAGTAAGGTTGTGCATAGAGTGATTCCGAAGTTGGGATTAAGTAGCTTGATGATGGTCATTGTGAATCACTATATCCAAGTTGAGTATTGGTCTACAGATGTGCTCAGTAACTAATCAAGTTCGACAGGATAAAATTGACAATGTCCAGACAGCTGTGCACTTTCACAGCAAAGGAAGCGGCTCTGAGCATACTGACACACCCTTTGTGGGGGAGAGTTTAGTCAACTGATTTTGTTTTCTCTTTTAGGATATATTTAAGTTCGCAAGAACTTCTCCAGTTCCAAGACAAAAGAGGTCCATCGTGGTCTCCCCCATTCTTATTCCAGAGAACCAAAGACAGCCCTTCCCAAGAGACGTTGGCAAGGTAAGTGATATAAATGACAGATGGGACTGTGACTATGGTGGTGACTGGCTGAAATTGGCCTCAATTCCTGCACAATGAGAGGCCAAAATGGTTTAGGCAAGAAAGGAGTCTCAGAAGATAATAAAAATGTGTCTAAAATGGGAGCTTTGAATATCTTGATTTAGAGCTCTACATGGTAAACAAAAAAATGCCGAAAGTGTGAGACAGAATGCCATCTGTTACGAACTGGACTCTGCCTTTATAGATGACATCCAGGTGACCAGCCAGACGGGGCCCCTCAGGAGAGCAACATGTCGATATGTGTCTTTATTGAGATTCTTTGTTCAAATGTCTGGGTCCAAGGACACCATTCGATCAGCTGTCTAAAAACTGAACCCGATCAATAGGACTAAATCATATTAAGCAGATCAAGAAACACTGCTGCATGAATGGGAACAGCTCTGCTAGGAGGAAATGGTCATTGTTTAATGGGTCACAGTGTTGACACTGACTTGTGTCAGAAAGCAAAATTTCGACCAGGCACTGGTGGTGCACTCTTGTAATTCCAGTACTTGGGAGGCTGAGACAGGAGGATCAGAGGTTCAAGGCCAGGCTTAGCAACTTAGCAAGGCCCTCAGCAACTTAGTGAGATTCTGTTTTGACATGAAAAAATAAAATAAAATGGGGCTAGGAATATATCTCAGAGGTAGAATGCTCCTGGGTTCAATCCCCAGCACCACAAAAAAACACAAGCAACATTTTCAACAAGTTGAGTTTAATGATGCATTGGTTATTATCTGAGATGCATGGAACAGAGGTCACTCTGCTGAGCTGGGCTGAAGGGGTTGGTGTTGCAAACAGAAAAAAAAAAGCACAAATAATTGATGGTTCATTTCAAAGCTTCTTACTTTATAGGGTTACCTCGACCTGTTGGCTCAGGTAGATAGGTCTTTTATGGTTGGTTGCAATAAATGTCCTATTTTGTTGTTTTGTTTTGTTTTGTTTAGAAAACTGGCTCATTTTAAAGTTCACTCTAACTGTGTGGCACTTAGCAGGAGGGACTCCATTCTGGTTCAGTCTGGTCTGTTGTGCCTCCTGCAAATTTTATTTAACACTTGTCAATATATTCTCTCCCCGCTGGAAAGTCAACATGGAGAGTCAGATACTAACCAGTTCGTGTGTTTTGGTGAACCTGGAATTTGAGCCTAGGCAGTTAGTTGAATGAGTGATCAACATGGCTGCTGCTATTGGTCTATTAGTTCATTCGTTAAATAAAGTGGAGTACCTGTTCTATTCCAGACTCTAAGCTTGGGACTGGGTAAATACAGCTACGAAAATGCAGAAAACAGAGAGCTTATATTCTACTGGGGAGATAAATATTTCCATAAGTAAAGAAATAAATGAGAAAACTAAAGGGTATAAAAATGTCATGAATCATGGAAACACCGTGATTAGAGAAAAAGAGCCAGTGGTAGGAGGAGGGAGCAGAGGGAGGAGGGAATCCACACAGGTGGCTGATGGCTGGCCGCCGGAGCTATGACACTGAGGGGAGATGGCAGGATGAGAAGTGGCAGCCGGGGGGGACCTGGGTGCACACCATCTTGGCACAGGGAACAGCACGTGCAGAGGGCCGCAGATGGGGATGAGCGGGGCATGTTTGAGAAGCAGCAGGCCTGGGTGACCGCAACATAGAAGTGAGGGAGAGAGGTAAGAGCCGAAGTCAGAGGGGCTGGCCCATCCTGGAGGCGTGGAGAGGAGTAGGGTCTTCATGGTGCACACAGCTAGAAACCCCTGGAAGTTCTCCCCAAGGGAGCATGTGTCTTGAGAGGTCGCTCTGATTACCTTGAAGAGAATAATTTGTAGGATCAAAATGGAAGGGAGGGATGGGAGCACAGGCATCCACTAAGAGGAGCATTTGTGGTGGTCTGGACAAGAAAGAAGGGTTACTTGAACTATTAGAAAATGATTTCTATTGGAAATTAGAAGTACTAATAATCCAATACCCGGGCAATTACTCCATTTATTATTTTAAACTTCCACCACACCAAAGATAACTTTCCTTAAGGAGAATCTTTCTGGATGTCCAGAATATGCCTCAAGGAAAACAGAGCTGCTCATCATGAACCAAATAGGACTGACGTGCCCTGTGCCCTTGGATAGCCCTAGCCCCTGTTACGTCTTTTGTCTGGGTTTGCCCAGGATTCTACTTGCCAAGGAAGCAGAGTCCCCACAGCTTCAAGGCTCTGCCCCGGGATAGTTTTTGAGAACTCTTAGTTCCATTTTTATTATGATGATGAAATACCAGAAGGAGGTTACTTTATAAAGAAAAAAGGTTTATTCTGGCTTTACAGTTCTGGAGGTGGAATATTGAGAGGCCCCATCTGGTGATGGCCTTCTTGTTAGTGGAGTCCTGAGGTAGGGAGCATGTGTGTGTGTGTGTGTGTGTGTGTGTGTGTGTGTGGTCTCTCTCCTTCTTATAAAGATACTAGGACTCAATTTTGGGGTTCCACCCTAATGGCCTTATCTAATTCTTGTCATTTCCCAAAGGCCACCCCTCTAAACACCATTGTCAGATTAACTTTCCACCCTCTCAATATCTCGCAATGGGGATTAAATTTCAACACATGAAGACTTGGGAATGCTCAAACCATATCCAACCCAGAGCAAGCCCTATGTGTCTAGGTCCCTTTTAGGTAATCCTGGCCTTCTCAGCTCTGGTCAGAAGCACTTAAAATTACAGAAGCCAGAGCTCCTTCCTCACAGACAGGCTCGACTGCAGAGGGTGGAGGACCGGGCATCAGCACTGCTTAACAGCTCCCAGGTGGTTCTGATGTGCAGCCAGGGTGAGGCCCATGGGTCCAAACTAGTCCTACTCCAAGAGAGACCGGGGTCAGAGATCGGTGTCTTCACGTGGCTTCCGGATGCTTTTGTGCACATTATAGAGGGATCTAAAGTATGTTCTCCCCGGCCATCACTAGGACACAATACCTTTGGTACTAGGGTTACAGCTCCATTAACTAGGCTATAATAAGAGCAATCATGTATCCTAGTTGCCTGGAAAATCCCAGTTCACACTGGCTGTCCACACGTCATTATGAATAGCAGTTCCTATCCCACGTAAGTGTCCAGATTTGAGCAGTGCATAATGAGGCCCTATTATGGTTTTCTTTGATGTTACAGTCATCCAGGGTCTCTCGCTGGATAAGTTCCCAACCCTCTCTCCTTGAGCTATGGATTGCATCCATAAGCATGCAGCTAACCTATTTCTTGTTCCTGCCTCAAAAGGCAATTTTGTTTCTAAGCTGAGGACTCACCTCTTAGCACCTTCTATGTACCCATGCTGACTCTCAACCTGGAAAGCAGTCCACTTCCTTGCAAGGGTGGTGGGCAACTAACGTGGCAATGTGTAAGACCCACAGGCCTCCAGATGTTTCTTACAGAACAGCGATACTGCCTTGCAAAAACTATTTTTTCTGTCAATGCTTTCTTTGTATGCCCCTAAAAGAACATATTTTCCTCTTTGTGCCCACTCATTTTCATTCACTGATCTCATTCATTTCTATATATCTGTTATCCTCACCAACCCCACCTGTACCTGCCAAACTATGCTCATCAGGGCCATGGGGGAGCATCCAGTGTCTTCAGCTAGTGCTGTGGGGTGGGGAGGGGGCCAAGGAGAGCAGAGAGGCAGAGGTCTGGCCTCCAAACATCAGTCTCCCCCCTCCCCAAAAAACCTGTCAGTCAGGGAACCTGTGCTTTTGTAAATGTTCCATATTAGACCCCACTTTAGAATGCTACTCGAAGAAGAGATTCTGTGCTATAAAAGTATAAACACACTGTGGTGCTTTGGTTTCTCCCAGCAAAAGACCATGAGAAAAGAATTCAAACATGGGTGGTCCATTTAGAAGGTGAAAGAAGCAAGGAAGAGGCGTGACAAGGGAAGGTGGCCAGGTCAGAAGCTTGTTCGTGAAGCCAGCCGCCCCACTACTGTGTGTGATGGATCCTAATCCCAAGGGGAAACTCCAGGAAGTCATGTGAGACACTTGTCACAGACAGGTGTTGGGGAATTTATACACCTGTTGGGGTATTTATTCCGCCACCAGTCATAGGTCAAGGCCTGCCCCCAAGGGCATACATTCTCCTGCACACCTGGCCTAACCTGTGCTCTGTGCACAGGTGCATCAGCCCTTTGAGGTTTGGAGGTGAGCCTCCAGGCAGAGATCCATATAAGGACTGCAGGTATGTGACGTGATCTACAAAAGGGCAGGTTCAGGGTGCGGGGCCAGGCACCAGTGGATTTTGCCCTGTCATTAAACTGAATATAAGTACTTTGTGTTGCCGACTGGGGGTTCTCTGTCTTTGTCTCATCCTCTGCTCTCATCTTCTTTCCTGAACTAACTTTCTTGTGTCCTGTGCCTTTAAGCCCGCCATACTTGCCTCTTCCCTGTGTCCCAGGAGGAAAAATCTCTGAGACTCAATCCAGTTCATGTCAACAAGCATATATTCCATATCTACTCTTTATAAGGCACTGTGTAAGGAACTTGGGATTTAATGGTAAAGGAAACAGGATCCTTGATCTCATAGGAAGAGGGGAAATATCAGCACTTATCTTTTATTTCTCCAGTTTTGTGCCCAACACTTTCTATTAATGACACTGAATTCTCATGACAAAGACCCCATGAGGCTCATCTTCCAACATGCCAACGAGGGTAATGAGACTCAGAGGGATGAGGTAACCAAACCAGAGACACACGGCTGCCTCACTGCAGAGACGAGCTTCGCGTTAGCTCTTAGACATTTCAAAGTCTCTGCCCTTAACGAAAGGGCTCAGGGGCTGCTCAGCCCAATCTGAGGATCCTCTTCTATGGACTAAAACATATGTGCCCACAAATGTTCTTTTTAAAACGGCATTAAAATTAAGCATAATTCTTTGATGTGCACTGAAGGATAAGATGCATAGAAGGTTACATCAATGGGCATATGACAGATATATATTTATGGCATATGATAAAGGAAGTATCCTAAAATTTAATGGTAGAATCTGGTTGGTGGGCCTACAGGTGCTTGCCGTAAAACTCTTTCAACTCTCTGGTGCATTTATAAACATCCTAGTAAATTGTAGGGAAAATTGAGTTTAACTAAGTATAAGACTATCACAAATGATATAGGAGCATGCTGGCACAAAAGCATTTTTTATTTGTCTTGCATTTTAAGAGGGTGAAATGGGAGAGTGAGCATCCTGTTTCTTTTCTTTCTTTTTTTGTCATATTTTGTCATGATCTGAATGCCTTTAGAATCCATATGCCTTACTTCATGTAGAATTCATCTACTTCAGTTCCATAGACTGAAGGATAAAGAGAGCCAAAGTGAGCTATTGGGGTGAGTAAGCCCTCTGTGGGGGTTCCCTTAGAGGTCCCCCATGTCCTACAGAACTGAATATCCTCAGAAAGGCTATGGCAGCAGCTCTAGGAATTAGACGGCCTTGATGATGATGCATAATTCATTTATCTGCCAAATAATTAATTAGGCTGTAAGGAGGTAGCTTACGAGAATCGGGGGTGCCTTCCCATCATAAGAGGGGATCATATTACGACCTCAACATTCTATCTCGCTGCTGCTTGCTTAACCAGCCTGTCAGGAGCTCAGGGGAGGGATGAACCCACAAACTTCTGGGAGACAGGCTGGGCCAGCCTGGCCGTGGGAGAATGAGTCTGCCTCCTCACCTGACTCTTCCCCATGGTATTTTAACCTCTCTGCATTTCTGAAGGAGGGGTAAGACAGTCTCGAGGGGTGAGCACCCTTCCTCACACCCACGACTTCCCTATAGTTTTAGAATCCTACACAGAAGGGAAGAGCTGGGATTCTGTGCCCCAATCCCAACGTACACCATTCCCCTCCCCCTTCAAAGTGTGACTGTTTCAGAATTTGGGCCATAAATAATTTCTCAGTTTTTCCAACTTCTGCTGATAAATATTTCATTGCATCTTTAGAGTTTTTTTTTTTTGAGTTCTCGGGCCTGACTGATTGAGAGCAGGGGATTTTAAGTCTATGCCGCAGCACAGAGGTCTTTGGGAGATGTATTTTATTCTGTTTTATATTAAGTTTGAAAGACGAGTCATTTATGAAATGCTTATTAGATATTCTACTTTCATCACAAACCCTTTTCATCAAAACCAATGAAAGTACATTTTACTGAAAAGCCCTTTTTTATACGTCCATAAATTGGGAGAATGGGCATTTAGAAGGACATCTCTAGCCCAAGATGGAAGAAATATGTAATTGGACCATGTGCTCTTTGTGAAGGAATCAGCATAGATCATTAGACCAAATCATGAAAATCACTCAACCAGGACTCAGGTTTGGTTGTGTCGTGAATGTGAGTCATACATAAGGATAATCTATAGTAGTTCCAGAATATTCCACAGAGGTCTAGACATAGGGCTTATTAGAGGTTTCCCCACATCCAGGTACTCCATACCTGCCACTTATGCCTCTCTATGCAAATAGGTCCCAAGGAGTCTGATGGTCTTGGAATTGAGTTTGTTTCACTCCATTTAAAATTCATTTGCATCTTTGAGAACCCATGGGTGTCAAGCTGCATCCTCAAAAGCTGGACCAGATGATGGGACTGAGCACACAGCACCCTCCCCCGCTCCTTCCTGCTGAGATACAGACCAGCATGACTTGCTCTATCCTGCTGCCCAGTGTCCTTTTTGTAATCACCATCTGCCCTCCGCCCCTTTTATTTTATTTATTTTTAAATGTGCTTTTTTTTTTTGCAGTACCGGGGATTGAACCCAGGGGCGTTCTACCTCCGCGCTACACCCCCAGCCCTATTTTTTATACTTTATTTTGAAACCGGGTCTCATGAAGTTGCAGAGGGCCTCACTAAGTAGAGAGAGAGAGAGACAGGGAGGGAGGGAGGGAGAGAGAGAGAGAGAGAGAGAGAGAGAGAAAGAGAGAGAGAGAGAGAGAGCTGAGGCTGGCCGCGAACCTGGATCCTCTGGTCTCCGCCTCCCAAAGTACTGGGATTACAAGCGTGCGCCACCACGCCCGGCTTTAAATGTGCTTTTATTGGTGTATTACATTCTCATATCATAAGGAAGATCATATTGACAGTGACATACATGCACACAGCACTTGGTGCCCCCCTGCCTCTCCACTTCCCCCCTCCCAATACAGAGTACTGAGATTGACGTTGGTATATTCTCATATATGCACATGGTCGATGGTAATAATTCCATTAATGAACCTCACTCTTCCCCTTCCTCTTCCCATAGTCCACCTACCTGGCTCCACTGAGGCTTCTCTCCCCATTGTCTACAGTCCCTCTTGCATCCCAACTACTCCCTAGCTTGTGCATATTAGAGAAAACATATGACCCTTCACTTTCTGTGATTGGCTTATCTCACTTAACATAATGTTCTCCACGTCCTTCCATTTTCTTGCAAATAACATAAGTGTGTTCTTCTTTATTGCTGAGTAGAATTCCATTGTGTGTATTTCCCATAGTTTTGTAATCCATAAATCCGTTGCTTCACACCTTTATCCGAGGCGACACACACTCCTCTTGAAAATAAACGTCTGCTTAATTTCCCCCTTTTCAGGCAACTAGTATTTCTATTCAATAACTAAAAGCACCAGCTATCCTGTAGGAGAGAAATTAGAACACAGAGACTCTAAGATGCCCAAGAGGCTCAGTGCTCAGAAATTCTTCTTGGAATGAACATCAGAGTTTATTTCTATGTTCAGGTGATAGATGTGTCAATGTTTCATGTGGCTTTTATATTGGCATGTTTTTGAGCTCTTCTCCGGGACACCCTCTTCATCCTCCCTACACCTGAGCTCCCTGTGCTGACGTTTGAGGACTGCACTGTCCAATGGGACATTGACATTATTGCAAAGTTCTGTGCTGTACTGTCCAAGATGGTAGCCACTAACCATGCGTAGCTGGTAACCTCTTGACACGTGGGTAGTACAGTTGAGGAACTGGATTTTTAAATTTTGACTTGAACTTAAAAGCTAAGGCTTGATTCTATTGTTGGGACAGCTTGGCATGTGAATCTACCTTTTCAATTGTACATTTTAATCTAAATGCAGATCAAATATTTTTCCTGAAATCCATAATGCTCAAATCGAGATGGTCCATGAGTGTGAACTATACACTGGATTTCAAAAACAGTGCACACATACACAGAGTGTAAAGTATCTTATTAATAATTTTTAAATTTATTTCATGTTGAAATAAAATATTTGGGATATAATAGTATGACTAGTGTCAATGCCACATGTTTCTTTTTACCTGTTTGAAATTTTTTACATATTTTGAATTTTTAAAACTTTAAAACTTTTTTAAGTTTAAAGTAAATTTTTAAAACTTTAAAATTCAAAAATTTCAGAAAAAAAGTTTAAATTACTTATATGGCTCCCTTTGCATTTCTGTTGGACAGTGCTGATATACAGCCTATTTCCAATATACTCTCCTTCATGGAATATTTGTTTGATGTCTTTTATACATTGTTTATACTTCTTTGATGACATTTGACACATTTTGCTCAGCTAAGCTATATAATTCATTTTGAGACGGGAGGATTGCAGATTGGAGGCCAGCCTCAGCAATTTAGCGAGGCCAGCCCTAGCAACTTAATAAGACCCTGTTTCAAAACAAACAAACAAATACATAAACAAACAAACAAAAGGGCCGGGGGTGTAGCTCAGAGGTAGAATGCTCCTAGGTTCAATCCCCAGTACCAAAACAAACAAAAAACCATATCATTTTTTTGCACTTTTTTTACCTTTCTATTAGCTGTGACTTATTAAGTGTGGTGAACTGGTGTAGAGCCTCACACACCGCAGGAACCCTAATTCTCCTCACCTTGAACTCCAGCCACATCTATGGCTGGTTGGAGAAGCGTTCACTAGTTACTGATTAATTAAAGTGATCAGAGCCTGGTTTGTTGTTAGAATGGAATTAACAGACCATTATATGATCCGTCTGGATACTTCCAACAAATTTTAATTTTCTACAAAGGCAATGAGGCCACCAATTAAATCACTTGGCATGCAACCATTGTGTAGGGTCATATAAGCATTTATAGCAGATTGTGAAAGATTTGATGTTGATGGGCTTTGCACGTGTGTGTGTGTGTGTGTGTGTGTGTGTGTGTGTGTGTAGAGAGAGAGAGAGACAGAGACAGAGAGAGTTGTGTGTGCCTTCATTTCTGGATTTACGCACACACACAATGATATTTTAATTCCACTTAAAGCACTCAAAACTTTCACAACTGAACAGAGTCGATTCTAATTTATCTGGCTGTCTAATAAAAGCTGCATTCACCATTAGCAAGCTTTGCCCTCCTTCTGCAGAGTTTAATTAATGATGAAACAAATTGAGTTGTTTTGGTTTTCCGCCAAATGCATATATCTGCAAAAAAATGCCCTCCGTGATGTGGATCCAGCAAATAAAGGCATCTGAGCCTCCGGAGGAAGCAGTATTTTTAACCCCAAGTTCATCGCCATCTCAGTTCTCAATTTGAAAGGCTCCTAGGGCTTTATTGTTCTGCACATTTGGCCTCACACTAAATTTATATTTA
This sequence comes from Glis glis, assembly GCA_004027185.1. Classification (NCBI taxonomy): domain Eukaryota; kingdom Metazoa; phylum Chordata; class Mammalia; order Rodentia; family Gliridae; genus Glis; species Glis glis. The sequence continues at coordinate 22,508 of PVJS01007090.1, forward strand.
ATTATTTGTGAATGTTAAAGGACTTGGCATTTCAGCTTGAATTAGCACCCTAGACTTAAGGGTTTGGGGCAGTTTTCAGATTCGACTATGATCTTCAACACTTAGTGAGTGTTGGACTCTAAGCCCAACATGGGTATCCCTGTTTAACTCTGTTGTTCTCCTCCCTCTCTCCCTTCCTCCCTCCCTCCCTCCCTCCCTCCCTCCCTCCCTTTCTCTCTCTCTCTCTCTCTCTCTCTTCTCTCTCTTCTCTCTCTTCTTTCTCTCTCTTCTCTCTCTCTCTCTCTCTCTCTCTCTCTCTCTTTCATTTTCTCTTATACTTGGGATTGAACCTAAGGGCATTCTACCTCTGACCCGCACCCCTAGTCCTTTTTATTTTGAAACAAGAATCTTGCCAAGTTGCTGAGGGTCTCCCTAAGTTGTCACGGCTGAGGCTGAAGCAACTTGAGCATCCTCAAGCCCACGATCCTCCTGTCTCCGCCTCCCAAGTACTAGGATTACAGGCACTTGCCAATGTGCCCAGCTTGTTCTGTTTAGTTCTTCAGACAACCCTACAAGGAAGACCATACCATAACGGCTTCTCAGATGAGGACGCTGACATTCAGAGAGGTTAAGTAACTTGCCCAAAGTAAGCCAGTTAAAGAGAGGTGGTGCTGAGACCCAAACCGACACTTGTCAATGCCAAATCAGTGCCCTATCCGCTGTAGCATATGGGAATGTTTACAGTGACCGCAGTCTCTGCTGTGTGATCCCCATTTGACTCTCACACATACCTTCAGAAATCAATATTATGTCCCGATTGTAGGGCAGAGGAAACAGGGGCTAGGAAGCATAATGTAAGATGGGTCTGTGGGTGGAACAGAGTTGTCAAGCATCTCAAGTTCCTGCCCTTTCACGATCTGCATAGCACGAGCACTCGGGGTGGATTTCACGCCAAACAGGTCATGGGTTAAAGAATAGGCTTTGTTGGAGTAAGGGGAACCATACAAGTCAGGGGAGAGCCAAAGATGAGAAGAGCCACTCGCCATTCCCTGTCAACCCCTCGGAAGCAGGCTGGGGCAGACTCTGCTCCTACCACTCCGCTCTCAGATGACCAGCTTAAGTACTGGGTAGAAATGGTAGAAATGAAACTCCAAGGTGTCTGGCATCCCGAACACAGGTGGCCATATTAATGGGAGTTCTCTGACACTCCACAGCTGGGAGGCACTGGGCAATGGTATCCTGGTAAGCTGTCTCTCTGGGGTGTGGTCCTGACTTGGAGTATTTGTCACCTTCTTTGGTATAAATACTCCCATCATGGCCAATCTCAAGCTATCAGCTTACAAAATTCTAGAATAGTGCTGGGCGTGGTGGCTCATGCCTGTCATCCCAGTACTTGGGAGACTGAGACAGGAGGATCACAGGTTCGAGGCCAGCATCAGCAACTTAGTGAGACTCTTTTCAAAATAAAATAAATAGATAAATAAGTAAATACATAAAGGGCTAGAGGTGTAGCTTAGAGGTAGAATGCCCCTGGGTTCAATCCCCAATACCAAAGAGAGAGAGAGAGAGCACACACTTGTAATCCCAGTACTTGGGAGGCTGAGACAGGAGGATCGCACATTCAAGACCAGCTTCAGAAACTTAATGAGACCCTGTTTCAATATAAAAATAAATAAATAAATAAATAAATAAATAAATAAATAAATAAATAGGTCTGGAGGTGTAGCTTAAAGGTAGAACCCCTCAGAGTGTAATTCCCAATACAAAAAATTTAAAAATCCTGACTATTTAAGAATTGATATCCATGAAGGAGTAGGAGATGGTTCCTAAACAACACTGGCCTTGGGGCCCATGGGATGGAACACCAGCAGGTCTCAAGGGTGCTCTGGCCCTAGGAAGCTATACTTGAGCGGCATCCTGCAGCTTGCAGAAGTGCCTGACCTGCCTGCCTGTTTTCCCCAGGTCTCCACCAGCATCTTATCCAGGTGACCCTGAGAGTCGTTTTATGGACAACTCATTTCCTTGCAGAGCCTTGAGTCACTTGGTCAGGGCCACCCATTGCTGCAAAGTATACACAGAGCTCCAGGCCTTGCTCCTTCGGCAACCGTACGCCTCTCCTTGTTTGCACGGAACTTCCAAGTCCGTCTTCTGAGGCTGATGCACACTGTGGTAGTTGTCCTGATTCTACCTGGAAAACAAGGAAGGGAGGGATGACATTCTCTGCAAAGTGGGGAGGAGTGAGGTGACCCTCACAAGCATATATTTGGCATGAGTGTTTGCACACTGAGGCCAGGCCGGAGGTCGTGCCTTGGTTTGACAAATAGACCGGGTGTAGACAAGCAGAAAGCGGCTCCCTTTGCCTGACATGGGAAGCCACTGTCTCGCTGCAGAGGACGCATTTGTGGTTGGTATCTCTGCTGACAACCCTGTTCAAAGGGAGCCACAGGAAACCAGACAGCAGAAAAGGCCAGCTTTGGTGTTAATTAAGAGATATCACTGCCCGTTTTTTCTTGGCAATGTGGCCACAGCCAACTCAGTTGATAAGGCCTGTGCAGGAGCTCAGGGCACGGTGGAATGGACTGTCCCTTTTGTGGCCTGGTGTCTAGTCCCAGCTATGGAGAGGATGGAGACAGAGCTGGATGGAAGAAGAAACAGAGTGCTAGAGGATTTGGGAAAGAGGAAAAGAAGATGAAATGAGGAAGCCCTTTTATTTCCGTCTCTAGCTTAGAACGAACTAGCTTTGGCTCTAAATTAGGGGTCAGAGAGGAGAGAGAGGGTGTGAGGCTGGGTTGCTAGGAGTAATACTTCCCAGGCCTCTGGGCTCAGTCTACCTTTGTAAGCAGTAACGGAAGAGACACAACTACAATTCCCCCCCCATTGCAAGGTTAAATGTCCCCACCTGTGGTGTTTCATTGAAGATGCTGGTGTTGTCTGTTGTAGTGGATGGTTTCAATGAAGAGAAGAAAGAGCCTCAGTCTCAGCCTCTTGAGCAGGCAAGTGTTTCATTCCTCCTAGGCTGAAAAATTGGGCCTCGACATCCATTCATTCAGAAATATTTATGGAGCAACTTTTATGTTCCAGGCACTACGCTGGCTGGTGCTCATGGAGTCTCCCTCCAAGGGCACCCATTCCAGGGGAGGGACAGACTGTCACACAGGCAGATAGGCACTTGATAAGGAGCCCTGGGAGCCCGGAGAGCTGGAGAGGGCAGCGGAAGTAACTCCCAAGAGGAGATGATCGTGGACCAGTGAATGTGGGAGGTGCAGAAAGCCTTCCAGGTGGAGGAAAGAATGTGGTCCTCTGTCTGTGGGCAGGAGAAAGGATGGTGTGTCTGGAGAGCTGAGAACAATTGAATATGGCTGGGCTACAAGGAGGGGCTCCTCAGAAATAAAGCTAAAGCTGGGCGTGGTGGCGCACACCTGTAATCCCAGCACTGAGGAAGCTGAGACAGGAGAATCGCAGGTCTGAGGACAGCTTCAGCAAGGTAGTGAGACTCTCAGCAACCTAGTGAGACCATGTTTCCAAACAAAAAATTATAAAAGGACTGGGGTGTAGCTCAGAGGTAAAATGATAGAATGCCCCTGAGTTAATTCCCCAGTACTGAAGGAGGAAGAGGAGGAGGAGGAAGAAGGAAGAAGAAGAAGGAAGGAGAAGAAGGAAGAAGAAAAAGAAGAAGGAGAAGTAGAAGGAGGAGGAGAAGGAGGAGGACGAGAGGAAGAAGAAGAAGAAGAAGAAGAAGAAGAAGAAGAAGAAGAAGAAGGAGGAGGAGGAGGAGGAGGAGGAGGAGGAGGAGGGAGGAGGAGAGGAGGAGGAGGAGGAAGAAGAAGAAGAAGAAGAAGAAGAAGAAGAAGAGGAGGAGGAGGAGGAGGAGGAAGAAGAAGGCGGCTAGAGAAATAATCAAGGGCTAGAAGACAAAGAATTATAAAAACATCTTGACACAGGGTTCTGAGTTTATTCTACAAAGGCCTATACACTGGGGTGTGCCGTTGTCAGATTTGCCTGTTAGGAAGGTTAGTCTGGTTGCCCGTGGTAACACCTGAGGGCTGAGAGAACCAGGAGCAGGGAAATTAGGATGGGGCTTTGGACAGTGGGCCAGGTGGGCAGGGAGAGGAGAGGGACTGAAGAGAGAAACTGGGTTCCATCAGTGGATGGTGGGGAGAGAGAGAGTGTAGAGAAAGCTTCCCTCTTAGCGGGAAACTCAGTGGCTCTGTAGGACTCTGAGGAGTCCCCCTGGGAGAGGATCCTCTGGACGCGGGGTTTGGCCATGCGTAGGTAGACCATGATACCCAGGCATTTACTGTATCCACCTCTCAACGTTCTCTCCATGCAGAGGCTGCTGTGCTGCCTGCTCATCTTGGAAATAAAGTAGACTCTTCCCAGAGGAGTCAGACACCTCTGCGCGTTGTACCGTATGTGGGGGTGGGAGTTCAGGCTGGCTATAGAGCTGCTCTTTTAAGGAACAGAGTCATGTGGCACAAGTGACAGGCTGTGGCGACACCAAGAATCCCACATCCCTTCCCCGTGTCTTTCCCAGGCTGGAACACAGGCCCAGGCCAGTGTACGCCTCCTGAGGATTTTACTTTAGTCTTTCCTAACTGTGGATCTTCCTTCTCCCCCCCTTTTCTGCCAGTTCAGAAATGCGTAACAGCTGTGTTCGCTGTTGGCCTTGTAGCCTCAAATTCATTCTCAATCCATTTCTTCTTAGTAATTTCTTTCTTGAATGCTGGTGTTTGGCTAGGCATTAGTCTATACAATTCACAGGCTCTGTGTTGCTCAAATTTTAGTTCCTTTATTTGACAACTTGAAATTCCCCACAAGTGCTGCTTTTATTTTGTTATTTACATCTGGAAATCCTTCCTAACATGCCAGAGAACAAATCTTTCTTGGCTTTTTTTTAAATAACATTTTTTCTTATTGTCAGAGTAATACATGTTCATTGTAGAAACATGATAGAAAAACATGCATTTAAAAATAATAATATAAAATTCCCCTTGGGTCCCTCTACTTGTGATAATCACGGTTGAAATCCTAGGGTTTGGCTTCTCTACTTTTCTAGTACATATAAATCTGTGGAGGCACAGTTACCCAGATCCCACCCCCAAGGATTGCATTCTGTAGGTCTGGACCGGGGCCTGAGAGTCACTATTACAGCAAATTCCTGGTCTGCTGACTAGCTGAGTTCTGTGGCCCACACTTCGGGGAACTCTATCCCAAACCGACCCATATGCTCACGTGACCATCTGCTACTCATAGGGTTTTTCATTCAGAATGTCTCAGAACCATCTTTTCTGTCCTCCAGGGATTTTCCCCAATACCACTGTGAAAGGTTATCTGAGACAGCAAGCCAATGGCACGGCCATCGTTCAATACCCGGGCTTTGTCATGTGGGGTGTATAGACCCTAAAAGGGTCCTCCCTTGGAACATGTTCATGGACCCGTTCCTTTTGTGATCTAACATACCTATTATTTTGCACTTCAAATAATATTTGGAGAAGGACGCCACTCAATTTACCAAAATGTCAAAGGAGTCCATGACTGAAAAATGGTTTTAAATCTCTTACACTGTCCCCAGCGAATGGGATTTAGTTCTTTCCCCAGTGAGCCTCACGTCTGCATCCCTCTGCCTGGACCATCCTTTGCCCCAAGGACTCCTACTTACCCTCCAGGTCTCAGTGGGAAGTTTGCCTCCTCTGGAAAAGATTCCTTGATGCCCCCAACTAGGTTAGTCCTTCCTCAGGGGTAGCCATTCCCCCTGTCCTTTTTCAGAGCACTGGTAAGAGTAGTGATCAAATGAGGACCTGTTCAACTTATCACCCAGTGCCTTTCTCCCCTTCCATGCCACAAAGTCTAAGAGAGCAGGGACTTTATCCTTGGCAATCACTGGATATCTGGCAGACTAGGCTCTCAATAAATATTTCTTAATGGATAGATGGATGAATGAATGAATGAATGAATGAATGAATGAACAAGTTAATATTCAAAAAGGCCAACTGCGATGGTCTCCATATAATGCAATGAAAGTTAAGGGCAGGATGTCTCGAACATACCTTTACCTCTGCCTATAGGAACAGGTACCTATATATTCTTTTATATGCAGAAAAAATCTATTAATTTTGAAATTAATAAAAATATCTTTCCCTTACTGTACCAATTATTGATAAATTGATAAAATGATGGATTTGATAGGAGAAAGGGCATACTGGAAATTTAAATGTAATTCATGAGTATGTATTTATGTCCATAAAGACATAATAATAATTTGTATTATGCAACATATTGTGTAAAGTAAGTTTTATGCTGTGGGGTGAGCTTCCTGTATTTAGTTCTGTGGAGAGAGTGGTGCTATGTAGGTAAGTATTATAGGCAACTGAAGAAAAAAATGTTTTAAAAGTGAGCTACCTGGATATCTCTATATATAGATAGATAGATGGGGATTGAACCCAGCAGCATTTACCTCTAAGCTACACCCCCAGCCTTGTTTTATTTTTTTTATTTTGAAATAGGGTCTCGCTAAGCTGCTGAAGCTGGTCTCCAACCTGTGATCCTCCTGTCTCAGCTTCCCAAGTACTGGGATTACAGGTGTGTGCCACCACACCCAGCTGGATGTGTCAATATATTTATGCACTAGTTTCATATACTAGTTCCCTGTTTTAAAGTCAACTAAAATGAACATGCTCCTTTATTAATTAAAAGGTGGCATTTATCATCATGACTATCAAAACGGAATTGCATTAAACCCTCCTGCAGAGGAGATGTGTGATGAGACTATACAATCCCTCCGTTAGATGCTTCCGTCTGCTGTGTATCTTTGTGCATCTTTGTGCATCTTTCTCTACTTTCCTCATCTTCTCCGTTTCCAAGCTCTCTCAGCTGCTAATCAGCCTTGCTGTCCCTCTGCCTGCCTCTAATAAGATTAACTATCCCTTGGAAATTGCTGCTTTGACGTTGCTGCAGGCTGGGAAATTCTTACCCATCCATGTCCTAATCCTATAGTCTAGACTCAGGTGATAGAATGGACCAGACTTGCATTGGGATTCTGGTTTGCCTGGGACCAGCTGTGTGATTCCTGGAAAGGTCCCTGACACCCTGCTTCTTATCCCATGAGACAACGCTAGTAACACCTACCTTCCAGGTTGGGGATGGATAAGATGAAATCCCCTGGTTGATCATGCTTGACACCCTCCCTGCTTCTCTCCTTACCTGGGCAAGGTCAGACTGCAGAGGTGCTAAGTGGCCTTGATGGTCACTCCCAGGAGGAAGTGCCCTAGACTTGTCCTTATTAGGGTGCTAACACCCTCTTTTGTTCCTGAGATTCTCTTCTTCCCAAGAGCAGATGTGACCACACAACCCAACATGACCTAAGCAAGATACTCCTGTATTCAAATAGGATTTTAACTGGATTACCCATCGCCCAGGCAAAACACTTAAAAATTCTTAAAAAGCAGCCGTCCCTTCCACCATCTGTCATTTTGTGCATCCCAGCTGAGGGGTTGGGCACACATGCTCCGCCAACAATTCAGATATAAGCGCCGTGGGAGGGACGCAGTATGTCCACAGCTGTACATTTAGGGCCTGGGACATACGCGATGCACCACAGAGTTTTTGACAGAATAAATCTGTGTTTCCTGGAGATGCCACATCAGTTACAATGTGCTCAGATCCTGCCGACGGCCAGTGGGGAAAGAAGACAAAAAGAGATACATTCGGACCAGCTACTTGTCTCTTTTTTACCTGTTTGGGGATAAATTTCCCTGGAATATCACGCCCGATGGCAGCGGCCGGGAGGTGTTCATCGCCTGGGCTGGGAGTCTGCCCCCATCTGCCCAGGTATCTATTGGAGAGTGCTATCTGGCTTTGCAAGACTTTGGTGTGAGGTCAACGGGGCCCGGGTCTTCACAGCGACTGGAGAATGGGCACAGGATGATTCCACCGCCGCTGGCAGCCTGGGCTTTGCAGTATAGATGTCCCATGCTGCAAAGGGAGACTGAGGCACAGTGACACGCTGCTGCTTGTCCCGGCTGATAGAAGAAGCACAAGGACAGCATAGTCCATTTTTGGTCTCCATCCACAGGCTGCTCCTCTGATTCTCTGTTCACATGAGAGGAGATGAAGCCCCAAGACGAAGGGTTCCAAGCCCACTTTAGTTCCAGTGACCAGCTCTGGCTCAGGGTCCCCGTGCTGTGATGCTGCCCATTCCCTGACTGACCCAGAGCAGGGCGGCACCGACCACCCTGTCACCTGCCCAGGTGTCACAAGACCCAGGCAGCAGCAGCAGCATCGGGTTCGATATACATCATTTAAAATCCAACATCTATGATTCCGCCAAGCTTCGTGAAAACAGAAAATCATTGTGAGAAGGGCACAGGATTTTGAAGACCAGGACCTTTTAAACCTTCCACACTAGGAGCGTTCCATGCATTGTGTGGCTTTGTCCTTATTGACGGTGAGAAGACGGTTATTATTTTGGTCCTGGTTTCATTGTTCAGTGGGAACCGAGGGGCGTGTCACCAGAGTTCAGCAAGTAGAAACGAATACATGGCTGCTCAGGGCCCTGCTCTGCCCTTGCGCTTTGCATTTGTCTTCTGAAGGGATTGCTATAGATCGGAGGGATTTTTCTAGGCCTCTGATTCATTCTAGACTCTGTCCTCTCCCTCGCTCATTCTCTCATTCAGTCGATATTTATTGAACAGTTATGCTAGGCCTGAGGGACGCAGGAGCTAACACACCACCTGTGCTCTGCCCTCATTGATACATGCACGTTGCACCACAGAAGGTCCCACCCTTAGGTACAGCCAAGGTCCCTCTGAGGACAAGACATTTCGATTAAGACCCAAAGGATGAAAAATGCCAGATTTGTGTTCCAGTCAGCGCTCCCACAGCCATAATCTACAGACCTGACCATGTAACTTAGAGGAAAGAAGGTTTATTTTCTTAGTTTCAGGTTCAGCCCATGTGAGGCCGGGGATCGCGGACCTCAGGGCATGGCGGCAGAGGCGGAGAGCGGGAGAGGGCATGGGCTGTGCTCCTCACATCATGGAGCCAGAAGCAAGAGAGAGAGAGCGAGGGGAGGAGGAACCAGATATAATCCCCAAGACTGCACCCCCAGGGATCCAGCCTCTACCAGCCACACCCTACCAGCCCAGGCCATACCCCAGATAAATCCATTACAATGGATTTATCCACTTCTGGGATTTCAACCCTCATGACTCAATTACATCAGCCCCCAAAATTACTAAATGAGCTCTTTAGAGGACATTTCATATCTAAGTATAACAATTTGTAACTCATGAAAGAACACGCCAGGTGGAGGGACAGAGTTTGCAGAGGCCTTTGAAGTAGAGAGACTCAACCTCCGTGGTTTATGTCATGTCCAGGTTTAGAATGTCACACAGCAAGAGGCCTAAAGGGAGGAATAGGTTTACCTGTGCAGCTATGTCAGGTTCAGTACCTCTGCAGTTTGTTTAGTCTTGCCTCATGACCACAGGATGGCTGCAGCAGCTCAGACCATCATTTCTAAGGTTAAGCAAGAGTAAAGGGAAGGTGGTAAGCCAACTCTTACCTTCCTTTTTATTTATTTATTTATTTTTGGTACTGTAATTGAACCCAGGGGCATTCTATCTCTTTGCTATATCCCCAGCCCTTTTTATTTTATTTTTATTTTGAAAAGGGGTCTCACTAAGTTGCTGAGGGTCTTGCTAAATTGTTGAGGCTGTCGTCAAACCTGCAATCTTCCTGTTTCAGCCTCTCAAGTGCTGGGACTACAAGTGTGTATCACCACACCCAGCCTTTCTGTCCTTTTTTCAATGTGAAAAGGCAAGGATTTTTCCAGAAACTCCCAATAAATATCTGCTTATGTTGCATTAACCAGAACAGTATTCTATGGAGAGCATCTCTGTCTACAGGGGCAGCAAGGTTTGCTTGGGGATACTGACAACCCAGACACAGTCAGAGTTTGGTTATCAAAGAAGAAAAGATGTCATTGATATTTAAAATAAAACCAAAAAAAAGTGAGGTTGAACTCCAGTGACAGAGACAGAATGGGAAATGATGACATTTGAGTCATGGTTGAATCCTGCAGAAGCCGGGGCCATGGTGAGACATGACTACCCACCCCCAACCCCATGTCAAAATCCGTTCCACCTTCTAAATGCTTTCTACCTCCACCTGTGCACCTCGCCCCTCTCCTCTGACCGTGGCCTGGTTTGCCTTGCTTGGACCCTTGCACTAGCCTCTCCTGGGCTCCTTCGTCTCCATGCCCTGCATTCTCCATTTCCTCTCCTGTCTGTGGATTTTAAAAAATAGATCTTGTTCAAATCCCTCAGTGCTCTATGTGACTCAAATTCCCAGCTCCTCTGTGGGACTTTCAAGTTGCTTCTGACCTGGCCTCCGTCCTGCATGCATGCCCTGCAACCTTCTTCTTCCTATCACAGTCATCTAGAGATGTTTAGCGTGAATATCGACCCTCCCCCAAGTCCTCTTCTTCTGGTAAGTTCTAGAGGTGGAGCCAGAGCCCTTCTCTGTTGGGACTTTTCTTACCTGCGTACTCCCTGCCCTCCCAGCCCACTTGTATTCCACCCCTGCATGGCACAGGTCACACTTGGGCTTTTGCTTGTCCCCCTCGGTGTCTTCCTACTGATCTCTGAGGTCCTGGGAGCTCAGACCTTACTCACTCACTCACCTTGCTTCTTGACTCTGAGCAGAAAGATCACTTTGAACCTAACCTGAGCCATAACCAGGACCTCCAAAGGACACGAGAGGCCAGCAGGCTTTCTCCCCCGAGGACCAGAGGGACAAGGACAGGCACAGGTCTGAGAGAGCCCAGGCAGCACCAAATGCACCAGGCTCTTTGTGAAGGTCTGGACAAACAAAAAGGGCAGTGGGAGGCGTGTGTAAGATCGTGAACCCTGGGGTCAGACTGCATGGGTTCAAATCCCATCCCTGCCACCTACCCAGCAGCTGGCTCTGATGTGATGACTGTCTCTGTGCCTCATTTTCTGCATGTGCATGAAGGAGATGCAAACGATACCTGTCTCAGTCAATATTCTCACTGCTATAATCCAAAGCAACGGACCACATGACTTAGAGGAAGGAAGATTTATTTGCTCACAGTTTTTGGAGATTTCAGGGTTCAGTCCAGGCAAGGCCAGGATCTACAGAGCTCAGGGCATGGCAGTGGGAAGCAGAGAGAGGCAGGGAGTAATGGTTCTACTCTCACATCATGGAGGCCAGAAGCAAGAGAGCAAGCAAGCAAGGGGACTCAAAGACAAAAACTCAGTCCCTAAGGCCACACCCCCAGGACCCACCTTCTCCAGCCACACCCTACCTGCCTAGGTGACCACCCAGTAAATCCATTACAATGGAATTACTCACTGATGAGATTACAGCCTTCATGACTCAATTATATTAACCCTGAACATTAATACATGAGGTCTTCAGGGGACATTCTATATCTAATCATAACATTACCTGCCTCCCAAGACTTGTTAGATTAAATGAAAGGATCTTTGAAAGTATTCTGGCACATGGTAGCTCTCACACCATATTAACTAATATAAAGTACTATTATTATTAGGAGTATTATAAATATCTAATGCAGTTAATACCTTCATACTTCAGAGGATTAGTTGGGCAGGTGTGATTGTCACCTTTCACTAGGAGATGGCTCTATGCCTGTACTCCTAATATTTATCCTCAAAGATATGATTTGGCTCATTCAAAAATATTTACTCATTTTTAAGCCAGGCATGGTGGTGCACACCTGTAACCCCAGTTCCTGGGAGGCTGAGACAGGAGGATGCAGGTTTGAGATTAGCCCTAACAGTTTAGTGAGACCATCAGCAACTTAGTGAAATCCTGTTTCAAAATAAAAAAAAAATACAAAGGGCTGGAGGTGTAGCTCAGGGGTAGAATGCCCCTGGGTTCAATCTCCAGTACCGCAAGAAAAGGTACATATTTACTCATTTTAAAGTCCCTTTTCAGCCTCTTTTTATACATAAAGAAGTTCTATCCCCATCCTAACTATAATAGCCTGAAGAAAATCTTACTATACCTGTCATCTTGAATTAAAGTAATTGAAAACCACTATTGAAGAGCGGACCCCAAACGTATTGGAAAATTAATTCAATTATAAATAACAGGAATCGGCTGTTCTTTAATGCGCATGAAGTATAGAATCATGGTTCAACATTGAAGGGATGTGTCCTTATCTCGTTACTATGGCTACAGGTTACTCCAAGACACCGTGGTTCTATGGTAACAATGGAATTACATTATTTCCTCTCTGTATTGAAATATTCAGCGACTAATTTCCTGCAGCTGCATCGTAAATCATGTTGGTGACCTCAGAGATGGGAATCAAGGTGGTGAGGCTCTCCCCCTGCTCATTGTTATCCCGCTCCACCAAAGGAGAATGTACATTGATACTCATTTGACTCGGAAGTAGAAAGCAGCTGTTAAAAGAACGAGAGGGCACTGACATCTCACGGGGACTGCTAGCTTCAATCTCAAGTATTTAATAAGACTTATTCTTTGGGTCTATAATAGGATCACAGTGAACAGAAAGCTATAGAATCATATAGACAAGGACTAAGAGGGAACATGGTAGAATTTAGTCTAGTCAGGCGTGGTGGTGCATACCTCTAATCCCAGTATATGAGAGGCTGAGGCAGGAGGATTGCAGGTTCAAGACCAGCCTCATTCAGCAACTTAGCAAGACTCTCAGAAACCAAGCGAGACCCTCTTTCAAAATAAAATAGAATAAAATAAAAAGGACTGGGGGTATAGGCAGGAAGTAGAAGACCCTTGGGCTCAATCCCCAGTGCCACACACACACACACACACACACACACACAATCAATCAATCAATCAATCAATTCAGTCTCACAGGTAGTTAATGGTTATCTATTATGTGCTAGGCACACATTTGGTAAGACCCTCCCATACCCTGGTCTATTCAAATAATTATAATTAATTTTGTGTACCACCAAACACTCAAAAGAATAGGAATAATGAAGAAAGCAAGTGTCACTGGGCTCCCAAATCACTACCATTAATCTCTTTCTCAAAAGTTCCTCATGCACCCTGGAGACCCCAAAGATTAGAAGCAGTGGTGTGCTTCTGCTGGGTCTCGCCATCTTGCACCAGCTTGTACCAGCCTGTATATGTGCATTCCCAGCTCTGTATTCGGTGATATCACATTGGTAGCTTGCACTCAGCTGTCATGGGTATATTTATATCATAGAAATGGAAAATGCTACAAATTAGCCCCCCAGTACCCACTCCACCTCAAAGCTGGCAGTGAAACATTGACCAGCACTCCACTGATTACAAGTGATGATCTGAGATTGACTCTTTGTATTTCAGACTGCTCCTTCCTCTTACTGTATCTGCTTTCCTCTCCCAAACCCTTCCCACACATACCTATGTGACTGGTGTTTGCCTCCTTAAGTTACGAAGCAGGTTAGATACAATGCGTGAGCTTCTTTCCTTTTCCCTCCCTCCTTTTCCTGAGTCAGATGGTCAACCTCTCCTGGACTTTGTCTGTCACCTTCTAACAAGTCTGTTTGTTTCCCTCTTGCATCTCTCCAATCCAGTCTCCATACACGTGATCATCTAAAATTGCAACTCACTTAAGCAAACACAAGAAAAAAAATGGGGAAAAAATCAAGTTTGAAGTCAATGAAATTAAAAACAGGGAAATAGTAGAAAAATATAAAAAAAACAACAAAATCTGCTTCTTTGAAAAAAATCAATAAAGTTGATAAACCTCTAGCCAGGCTAACTAATAGAAAAGGGAGAAGTCACGAATGATCGATATCATTAATGAAAGATGGGTCTTCACTACTGATTCTATGGACATTAAAAAGATAATAAGATAATAGTATAAAAATTACAGGCCCCTAAAGTTGCTAAGTTAGATGAAGTGGACAAATTCCTTGAAAGATATAAGTCAACAAAATTCACATGGGAAGAAAGAGATACCTGAGTAACTCTACATTCATTAAATAAATCAATAATTAATAACTTTCCAAAAGAAAGCATCAAACCACCATGGTTTCATTGATGATTTTTTACCAAACATTTAAAGAGGAAATAATACCGAATAATCATAATACCTTCCAGAAATTGATAATTTTTACCAAACATTTAAGAAAAAAATAACACCAATATTCATAATACCAGAGAGAATATGCCCTAACTATAAGGACAGAACTATACTAAAATCCAAGCCATACAAAGACTTTCCAAGAAAGGGAGACCACACACCAATATCTGTATGAAGATAGATGCAAAATTTCTCAAAATATTAGCAAATCAAATCCAACAACATATAAAAAATAATTATGCAGCACAACCCAGTGAAATTTGTTCCAGATATCCAGGGCTAATTTGACACTTGAAAATTAATTTATATGATCCTCCATCATATCAACAGGATAAAGAAAAATATAATCATGTTGATTCATGTGGGGGAAAAAAGCACTTAACAAAATCAAACACCAATTCATGATTAAAACTCTAGGAATAGGGGAGAACTTCCTCAACTTGATAAAGAACATCTATAAAAAACCTGCAGTGAATATCATGCTTAGCAATGGGAGGTCAAATGCATTCCCACTAAGACTGAAAAGAAGGAAAAGCTGTTTCCTCCACTCCTATTCAACATCATACTGGAATTCCCAGCCAATGCAATAAGACAGGACAAGAAAGTAAAATGTATACATATTGGAAAGAAAGACATGAAGCTGTCTTTATTCACAATTGTCTAGAAAACCCTAAAGAATCTACAAAAGAAAAGCAACTCTATTATGTGAATCTAGCGAGGCTGCAGGATAAGGTCAATGCACAAAAGTCACTTAGTTATTTCTCTAGTTAGATACATACATAGGTGTAAGACTCACAATTATGTGCAGAATATATATGCAGAAAACTACAAAACTATCATGAACGAATTTTTTAAAAGTTCTAAATAAAGGAAGAGATAGTCTGTATTCCTGGATTAGAAGACTCCATATTTTTAGGATGTCAATTTCTCTGACTTGATTTACAGAATCAGTGCAATCCCAGTCAAAATATTGGCCAGCTGTTTTGTAGATATTGGTGAGCTGATTCTAAAATTTACATGGAAAGGTACCAAATTTAGGATAGCAACATGATTCTGAAGGAGAAGAAGAAAGTTGGAGGACCCACATTACCCAATTTTGAGACTTGTCATAACGCTTGAAATTAGGTGGTATGAGAAATCAAGACAGTATGAGATTAGCAAAAGAATAGCTATATATAGAGTCGGGCGTGGTGGCTTGTAATCCCCATACTTGGGAGGCTGAGACAGGAGGATTGCAGGTTTGCGGCCAGCCTCAGCTACTTAGTGAGGCCCTCTGCAACTTAGTGAGACCCTGTTTCAAAATAAAAAATAAAATAGGGTTGGGGGTCTAGCTCGGAGGTAGAATGCACCTGGGTTCCATCCCCAGTACCACACACACACACACACACACACACAAAAAGAATAGCTATATAGATCAATGAAGCAGAATAGATAGCTCATAAATAGATCTACATAAATATATATGGCTACTCATTTTGTACAAAGATAGATAGTTCAATAGAGAAAGGACAGTCTTCAACAAATGGTGCTGGAACTGTTGGCTGTCCACATGCAGAAAAATGAAAAGAAAAGAAAAAGAAGAAGGAGGAGGAGAAAATATATAAACACAAAACTATCTGAAAGAAAACAGGAGGAGATTCTGCAGACCTTGGATTTGATGAAGTTTTAAACAGGACATTAACAGAAAGACACATGAAAGAATAAAATTGATACATTGGACTTTATTAAAACCTGCTTTGTGAAAGTGACTGAAAAAAGTTACAAACTGAGAAAAATTGTAAAACACGTATCCAATAAAGGATGTGTCTCTGAAATATATAATTAAACCTTAAAGCTCAACAAGAATACACATACACACATATACACAATTAAACAATGCTGCAATGTTGAAAAGATCCTGGTACATATTTCACCATAAAAGATATACAGTTAAGAAACTGATGAACGAAAAGATGCTCGCAACTCTTTGCCATCAGGGAAATGTGAATTCAAGCAATGAGATCCTACTCCACACTTATTGGGATGATGGGGGGAAACGCCAATTGCTGGCGAGGATGCAGAGCAACACAAACTCTCATTCATTCCTGCCTGGTGGGAATGCAAAATAGTACAGCTACTTTGGAAAATAGTTTGTCAGTTGCTTAAAAAGCTAAACGTAACCTCACCATACGACCCAGCAATTGTTCTCAGGGGTATTTATCCAGCTTATCTGAAAACTTACCTCCATACAAAATCTTGCACTTGAATGTTTATTGCAGCATTATTTGTAAACACTAAATGCTGGAAGCGATGGAGAAGCCCTTCGGTGGGTGAGTGGATGAACAAACTACTACATTGACAGAGTGGAATACTACATAAGAATAAAAAAGGAATGTGTTACTATGCTGTGTAAGGACACAGGTGAATGTTAAATGCAGATTTCTAAGTGAAAGGAGCCAGTATGAAAAGTCTACACACTGGACGATTCCATTTATACGACATTCTGGAAAAGGCAAAATCATGAAGACAGTAAGAAGACCCGTGATTGTCAGAAGCTTGAGAGAGGGGGCGGTGAGTGTTGAACAGATGAAGCACAGGGGATTTCTTTTGTTTTAGGATGGAAGAACTATTCTGTACTATATCTTAATGGTGGGTACATGACAGTATGTGTTGTCAAAACCCAGAGAACTTTACAGCACCAACATGCAAGTGCTCACAATCTTTTTTTAAAAAATCACCTAGGAATCTGAGGGAATCCCAGGATGGAATGAATAATGTAGCCCCCCCAAAATAATCTAACAATATTACAAATACATGAAACAATGCCGCAGAAGGGAGGAGTGGGGCATGGTAAATGAGTGGAGTCCCTAAGACTAAAAGCAAATGAAAGTGTACATAAGCCCTGTACCTAGTTGATAAAACCCTTTCCCATAAGGGAGTGGGTGAGCAATTCTGAAAACAATGCACATGTATATTAGAATTAAACAGGTAAGTAGATGGAGGATAGTGGAGGTCACGTTTCTGTCGGGGTGGAAATTTCCAGACCAGCCAGGGAAGGAAGCTAGAATGACTCATGTGATCAAAGAACAGTGTTGGAGACTTCAGTGGAACCCTGCCTGATGCTCTGCTATGAAACTCTTAATACATTTTGAGTAAGGAATGCCACATTTTCATTCTTCATTAGACCCCATGGATTATGTAGCCAGCCGTGGCTCTAACAACCATGCTCTTAATATTGATGTTTTCCAGGGAGGTTTTAGTGGGTCTTGCCTTTCCCTTAATTCTTCTCTCTCTCTCTCTCTCTCTCTCTCTCTCTCTCTCTCTCTCTCATCTCTCCCTCCCTCCCTCCCTCTCTCCCTCTCTCTCTCTCCCTCCCTCCCTCCCCCCCTCCCTCCCTCTCTCTCTCTTCTGGCTCCCTCTCTCCCTCCCTCCCTTCCTCTCTCTCTCTCTCTCTCCCTCTCTCTCTGTCCAACCTCACTCTTGACTTCACTGTAGCCCAACACCCTGACACATCTCCAAGCTGTAGCTGTAGTCTCCTGAGCTCTGCTGATACCCAGACAGGCATTTCCAATTCCTAGCTTCATGTCTCCAGGATTTTGTCAAACCTCTTAAACTCACCACATCTCCAAATGAACTCATTGACTAGTTCCCTTGGCTTGTACATCTGCATCTCTTATGAGCTATACTACATACATAAAGTCCCCAGTCAAGCCAAAAATAAAATAAAACAAATAAATCTCAGGATACCCTGGAAACCTTTCCTCTTCCTTGCCCCATCCAGCTGCCACCGAGGCTGCTGACCTCATCTGAAATACCCGTGGGTTGGTTTCTATTTCCCACGTGCACTGTGGCTCATTAGCCCTCTAAGCTGCAACAGAGGAGACCCCTAGTGCCTGGTCTCCCCCCGTTCTCATCCACCCATTCTCAAGTTCCTTCCAGAGTGATTTCATTAAAACTCCCATTGGATCCTAGCAGTCTCTCAATACCTATAGTGGGCCAACACTGAGTATAGAGGGAGTTAAACCTCTTCAGTGATCCAGGGTCCTCCCCATATCACCTGGGCTCTATTTCCAGATTTTCTACCATCTTAATTTCTGGCATTCCCCCCCTTTGTCATGTCTAAATATGATGAATGCCACAGTTCCCCATGGACTCTCCACCTTGGATGCTGTCACACATGCGCACATGCTCCCTCTATCTGAAATGCCTGTGTCCCTCTTCTCTATGTAGCCTCATTGAAGACCCAGGTGTAGGGCCATGATACACGAGCACAGTGGCTCTCCTGCTCTTGCAATCTTGCCTCTACCCACCTCACATTCTGGTCTCTGCCTGTGCTACACTCCATGCCTGGACACCCCTCCACATCTCCAGTATCATCACCTTGACCTTCAACTCCAGGTTAACTGGTACTCGCAGCCCTACTCACAGATCTACCTGTGACTCCCACCTGCCTGTGTCTTGGGGACCCAGCTCTCAGTTTAGGAATTGCTTCCTCCAGGAAGCCAGCTCCAAGTCCTGTTCTGAACATCAGTCCTTCCAGAACTGCCTCTTATCCCATGTAGCTGCTTTTATGGATTAGGAAAAACACCCTCCCTCCTTCCTCTGAGACATATTTCCAAGGCAGGACACAGGCTTGCCGAGGGAAGATTGGGCTGGATTTGAACCTTCTCTTCTCATGTGCTCTGTGGAATCAACCTGCATCACTGGTCCTGCTCCAAACCATTCACATTAAAACCTAGTCTCCACTGGATGTGGTGATGCACACCTGTAATCCCAGTACTTGGGAAGCTGACACAGGAGGATGGCAGGTTGTAGACCAGCCTCAGCCACTTAGCGAAACTCTCAGCAAGTGTTTCAAAAATAAAAAATAAAATGGGCCGAGGATATAGCTTGAAGGTAGAATGACCTTGGGTTCAATCCCCAGTACCACAAAAAGAAAAAAAAAATCTTAGTCTCTCCCATTAAACCACTTTCCATGTTATGTTTCTTTCTTTGTTATCTGTTCCTAATTTCCCCACCTGCTGTTTTGTTTTTGCTATCTCAATGTCTTCCTAGTACCTAACACTTCAGTGTTTATTTGATGCTAAATAAATGCCTCCGAATGAATGAATGAATGAATGAATCCTATTGAATAAATGAGGGCACAAACCTCCTGTTATAAAACCTTTACCAACTCTACCAGGAAATGAACACCTTTTAGGTCCTATGGTATTTTTCATCCAGCTCTACTCTTTTTTTTATGTTCATTTATTGGTGCATTGTAATTATACATTTTGATATATGTCAGGGTATGAACATCATACGTGCACACATTGCACATTCAGCCCTCCCTCCAATCCCACCCCATTCCCTCCCCCTTCCCTCCCCCTTCCCTCCCCCTACCCTCCCCCTTCCCTCCCCTTCATCTTCTGGATAGTGATTGAGTCTTACAGGTTTGTGTATGTGCTCTTGAAACATCACTTTTGAACCGAAAAGATCTCCTTTCTATTTTATGCCTGCCCTTGACTGTAACTTTTCCAGTATCAGAGGTCATATATTACTCACCTTCGTGCTCACTGTGGTGCAAAGCTCACAGTAGGTGTGCAAGTTTTGCTTAGAATAAGTGAAATGAGTCCTATTCTCAGACCACTTGACCTTACTACACTGAGGTCCCCAGACTCTCACCAAGCACTACTTCATTCCACACGTTTAGAAAGATGAGCAAGGGAAGGAAGAGCACTGTAGGAAACTCGCAGGCCCACCAGGGAGACTGACATGTGACTGAAATATGACAGTACAGTATGGTCCGTAGTGAATGTATGACCCATGGTTTAGTGAATCAGAACTGCCAGAATGCTGCAACACGGATTTCCAAACTGGACCTCACACAGATGCAGTGTGCTCCACCATCCTTTGGAATGCTCCCCCATCTTCTTCATGCTCTGCCCCCATTATTCCCGCCCAAATCACTCAGCCACTGCTCCCTCCCACAGGGAACATTCCTTATAAAGAGCTCCTGTGGGGTGGTGGCTATCACTGCCTAAACCTGGAAACTGATGACTCTACCCCAGTGCTTGTAAAATGAGATGACAATTGGACAAAAAATCCCAAGGAGTGTTTCCTAAGACATGTTGATATGCTTCGAAGAAAGAGTCGTTTTTTTTTTTCTCCAAGATAGCTTTAAAAAAAAAGTAAAAACCCAAACTACTTAGTCTCCTAGAAATAAAACCAGTAAATCAGTAAGAAGCTTTTGCAAAACAAACCAAAAAGAAGATTTTGGATTGAGTCTATAGCAGTTGACTTTTGAAAATCCTGCCTTCCTAAGGAAAACTAGATTTAAAAAAAAGAGCTTAAGTCTCTTTGTAAATGTGCATAAAGGATGTCGTTTGTGATTAAACTGCTACAAGAAACACAGAACTCTGGGAAATTTTTTTACCACATGCTTCTAAAGTTGCTGTTTGATCTTTTGCACACCCAAAATGACCTTGTGAAATAGTACTCTATTGGAAATCACCTGAGTGATCCACGATAAGGAAGTCATTAAATAAATTAAGGGGTGGAGATAATGAACTATTTTGCAGTCATTAGGAATCATATTCCCAAAGATCTTTTAAACATATAGAAATTCCTCTTTTACTCTCAAACTTGTCCCAAATTGGACAACCAATTAAATGGCTGCCCTAGAAATAAAACATGGCCATTATAGAAAATGCAAATGTATAGAGAAACATTTAAGTAGAAACTTTTAAGGGAACCACCTTTAAATATTAGTCCATCTGAAATTCTAGTGTTAACATTTTGGTGAAGACATAATTTTTAAAATAAAATTAGAACAGTGCTATAATGCTATTTTGTAACCTGTATTTTCCCTTCATAATATTTTAGGCATTTTTCTATATGTTTAGGAGACTAAGTAGTAATATATGCATATCCATGTTTATAGCAGCACAATTCACAATAGCCAAATAAATGGAACCAACCTAGGCATCCATCAACAGATGAATGGATTACAAAACTATGGGATATACACACAATGGAATTCTACTCAGCAACAAAGAAGAACAAAATAATGTCGTTTGCAGGAAAATGGATGGACCTGGAGAGCATTATGTTAAGTGAGATTAGCCACTCACAGCAAGTGAAGGGTCACATGTTTTCTCTCATATGCAGAAGCTAGGGAGTATTCAGGATACCGGAGAGACTTCAGATAATGGAGGAGAAACTCCAGTGGATCCAGGGAGGTAGTCTAGGAGAAAGGGGCAGGAGAGGCGGAATCAATGAAGGAATTACCTCCATCAACATTTTGTAGCTATGTGAAAATACCAATGCCAATCTCAATACCCTGTATGGGGAAGGGGAGAATGGGGAGAGAGCTGGGGGAAAGCTCACCAAGTGCTGTGTGCATGTATGTCACTATCACTCTGAACTACAATATGATGTGAGACTACAGTGTGCCAATAAAAGTATTAAAAATAAAATAAAACATGATTTTCAGTGACTTTTAAAAAAGGGGAGGGAGATTTGGGCACATGGATAAACTATGTGACTGTGAAAGCAGAGACTAGGGCAATATGGCTACAAGGCCAAAAACTATCAGCGACCACCAGGACCTGGGACAGCTCCTAACTTCAGAACCTCAGAAGGAACCAGCCCTGCCAACACTTGGATCCTAGACTTCAAGCCTCCAAAACCAGAAGACAGCACCTTTCTGTTGTTTAAGCCACCCGCTTTGTGGTATTTTGTTATAGTAGCTCTTGGAAATTAATACGATGGTCATCACAGTTATTTTATAAGTGGAAAACAAGAATAATTTAAGGGTGGGTAAGAGGAGGGAAGAATGAATTCAAGGAAACAAAAGTAGCTTGTTTACTCAACTAATACTGTCAACAATTGTCTTGTTGATCAAAAATATTTGCTCCTCCTCCTTGCCTGGCCCCTTCTCCCTGGGGAGCCCTGTCTGGTTGATGTCTTCTTGGTCATGTGACTTGCTTCAGCCAATGAAATGAGAGTAGAAGTCACATGCTCTGCTTAGAAGTAGGAAGGAGCTTTAAAGACCAGGGTGTGTTTCTGTCACCTTTGCCCCTTGCTATGAGAAGTTGCTTCTTGAGCTTGGACCCCTGGCGTGGAGATGGTCTGGAGCAAGGTTGAAACTGGCCTGCAGTGGATCCGTGATGTCACGGATCTTCCCTAGTGTACTCCACCAGAATTATGGGGTTACTGCAGCAAAACCTTGCCTAAACAGACAGATTAAACATTTAAGCAATCATTTGTTACTGCAGCAAAACCTAGCCTAAGTGGACAGATTAAACATTTACTGAACAACAATTAGGTACAATGCTGGGGATGAAATAACAAATTAGACACGGATCCTGCCGGCAAAGAGCTAACATTAAATTGCATTTTATTTGCCTAGAAAATATGAAGAGTTTTAGTCCCAGATGTGTTCTATTTTTTGTAGCACCTGCAAGTAAATGTTAAACGATGTCATTTCAATTGGTTTTCTATAGCAAAAATCGTTAAAAGCTCTCGTATTCAAAGTAGCTCTTGGAATCTTGAACTACATGTACAGTTATAAAGTTTGCCAATTAAAATTTTATGGTTTAGAGAAAAAAAAGCTCTGAAAAGTAAACCTAAGTCAATTATTCAGTTATTTAATCGTCATTTGGAAAGTGAGATGTTCAGACACTATTAAGTTATATTAAGAGGGGAAAAAACACTTCTGTGGAAAGAGTCAGATTTATTTCATTTACTGTTAGAGAATATTAATTTCAAGGAGCAAGCTTTGAAAGCAACCAAAGTTGTCAAGTCCAAGTAGGTCCTCACTGAGAAAAGTTCAACAGCAGCAGAATACACAAGGAAAGACGGCAGGGGACGAGTCTTGAGGAGAGGTCCGGATAGGTCTAGAAGTGCCCAGAAGGGTCACGTCCCTAAGTCAGCATCATAAAGCAAAAATTGCATGGTGTCAAAATTATCCTTGAAAGTCCCTTAAATGGCTCTCAAATTGTTTGGACCTGAGCCTCCAGGAGTTCAAAAGCCAAGAATTAGTGCCTTCTATTTCCCTGGGGCAGTGGAGGCCAAGGTCTAATTTGAAAGGGCAAAGGACAGTGGGGGCATAAAAGTCTGTGTTTTTCCTCAATCTTCTCTCAGTCTTCTGTTTTCTCCCTCAGTCTCTCCTCTCCTGCCCTTTCCCCACATCAGCACATGTAACTGAAGACAAATAAGTTGTATGTGCACAGTAAGCAACTTCAGTCATAACTATGTGAAGGGAAATGCATTGGGGGGCTGTTTGTTATGTAAACTGTTTGGGGGCTAGATGCTGGGGGGACAACCTCAAAGGAGTGGGAAGACTGAAATGCAAACAGATGTTATAAATACAGTGTGGTCCAGTCTGGGTAAGAGCTGAGGTGGGCATACCATGCTATAAACAGTGGTTCTCAAATCTTGGCTATGCCTTAGAATCATGCAAGCTTCTAAAATTTTAATACCCAAGACGTACCCCAGATGCACCCTAATTTCCAATGACATGGGGCTCTCTGGGGTGGACTCAGGTATCAGCAAAGCTTAGAGCTCACCAGGTGAGTCTATGTGTAGCCAGGTTTGAGAACAGGGGCTGCAGCTCTGAGGAAGCCCATTTCTCCTATTCAAGTCTGAAGCAGTTCAGGAATAATCCAGAAGAAATGAACATTCCAGGCTAAGGGAACCCCAGTACCAAAGCTTCCTCAGTACCAAGTGGCCTTGTTTATTCTTTGAACATAGCACCAGTATAATTAAAAAATAATCAAGCTCCTGGAGTTGAATCAATACACCCCATAATCCATAGGCTCACATCAATAGGTGCTCATCTCTTTTTAAATATACTTTTATTGGTGCATTGTAATTACACAGAATAATGAGCTTCAGAGTGAGGGGAGCGTACCTGCACACAACACTTGGTGTGTTTCGCTCCAGATCCTACCCCTCTCCTTCCCGTCCCAAGTACATGTTATTGAGATCGGTGTCGATTATTCCGTATAGGTACTTAGCATTATTTGAACTGTTTCCTTCATCAAGTATCCTCTTCCCTCCTATTTACTTCATCAAGTCTCCTCCCCTCCCTCCTCTAATCCCTCTCCATTGCTCCACTGGGGTCTCCTCTCCTTTATCTGAAGTCCCCCTTTCCCCCCACTTCTCTCTACCTTCCACATATGAGAGTAAACATACAACCCCTTCACTTTCTGAGACTGACCAATCTTACTTGGCATAATATTGTCTAGTTCCATCCCTTTTCCTGCAAATGATATAATTCTGTTCTTCTTTATGGTTGAGTAAAATCCCATTGTGTGTTTATATCACAGTTTCCTAGTCATTCATCTGTTGATGGACAGGTAGGCTGGTTCCATAGTTTGGCTATTGTAAATTGTGCTGCTATGAGCATGTATATGCAAGTATTACTATAATATTCTGACTCCAACCCCTTTGGAAAGGTACCCAGGGGTGGTATATCTGGGTCATATGGTGGTTCCACTCCCTGTCTTCTACTGACATCCTTTCATCTCTGTTTACTCTCCAGTATTTTTTGAAAGCACGGGTATTAATGGATTCTATGTAATGATGATTTGTTCTGTAATTCCAACATGCATCCCTAACCAATACAATGACAGCATTCTCCTTTCAAGGGTCTAATCCTTGCATTGTGTCACATCCAGGACACCACGAGATACACGCGGATCTACAAAGGCGACACGTACTCTCAAGGTACAGAGTGCTCCTTTAAGGGACTGGTTGCCTGTGCGTTCAAGATGATGAAGGGTGCTCTTTTAAGATGAAGAAAATTGATTTTGTTGTGGTTGTTGCACAAAGGTTGATGTTTTCAAAGACTCCAGATAAGAGGCGCTGCGGGCAGCTAACAAGCTCCTAATAGGACCAGACTGAGTTTTACTCACCTGCTACAGGGCTTGACTCTTGTTTGTCTTGGCTGCATGAAACCAGGCTTTGACAGCCTTCATTTTTTTGCTGAAGGAGCCTCCCCCAGCCTCCCTCTATAAATCCTGGGCCACTTTATTCCTTATTCATTCAGCACGGATGTTTCTATGGTCATAATATATTTATACTAATTCAGAGACTTGCCATCAAATGGATAGGCACTTCTCTGATGCGGAAGGCAGCAGAAGCCCTACTTCTGACACTGCAGATGAAAAAAAATAGACTTGCTTTCTTCCCTACACAGTGCTCTTCAAAGGAGCAATTTTCTAAAGCTCGAATGAAGGTGTCATAGCTAATAAGATGGAGTTTTCCTTGCTTTTTCTTGTCATCTTTTCCAAATCCAGGCAGCAGATGCCGGAACACAGGACATTAGACCACTGTGCTTCCTTCAAAACAGTATTCAATCAGGTTTTCTAGTAGCTGAGCTTGTTTTCGCCGATCGTCACGGAATTGACTTTGTAGACTCATTCGAGTCTTTTTTTATTACTTTTTAATAGTTAATTGCCACACAATTCCTATAATTAACAGTAGTGTGATAATGATCAACCACAGAGGTGATTGCAGATAACAGAGTAACTGTTATGGTTAGATATAGACTGTCCTGTGAAGAGCTCATGTACTGATGTTCAGAGTTGATATAATCAAGTCATGAGGGTTGTAATCTCATCAGTGGATAAGTCCATGGCAGTGGATTCACTGGGTGGTCACCTAGACAGGTGGAGTGTGGCTGGAGAAGGTGGGTCCCTGGGGGTGAGGTCTTAGGGGCTGTGCTTTTGTCTTTGAATCCCCTTGCCTGCTTGCTGTCTTGCTTCCGGTTCTCCATGAGAACAGAACCTTGCTCTCCCCTTCTCTCCTTCCTGCCACCATGCCCTGAGATGCACAGACCCGGCCTGACACAGACTGAACTCTGGAATCTCCATAACACTGTGAGCAAATACATCTTCCTTCCTCTTAAGTCCAGTGGTCAGTTGTTTTTGATTACAGCAGTGAGACTGTTGACTAAGACAGCAGCCATATCAGCTGGGTATTCTCTTTTAAGGAGCAGGAACCCAAACAGACCATGGTGGTGCACGCTTGTAATCCCAGTACTTGGGAGGCCGAGACAGGAGGATCGCAGGTTCGCAGCCAGCCTCAGCTACTTAGTGAGGCCCTCTGCAACTTAGTGAGACCTTGTTTCAAAATAAAAGAATAAAAAATAGGGCTGGGGGTGTAGTTCAGAGGTAGAATGCCCCTGGGTTCAATCCCCAGCACCACAAACAACAAAACAAACAAACAAAAAAAAAGGAGCAGGAACCCAAGCCTACCTGCTGGGCAGGGAGTTCAGGGGGCTGTGGGATGCTGCAATTTGGGATGAGTTCCCATCTTGGCCAATTGGATGAGTCAGAGAGATTTTGGAAGCATCTTCAGGCTAACCCCATTTACATTATAGTTACATTTTAATTGCATTTTAAAGTCTAAATGCAGTTGATTGTGAAAACTGTGTCACATCATTTAAGGGAACTGGAGCTTTCTTTTTATGGCAATGCAAAATGGCCCAGCAGGATAATCTCACATTGCCTAAGCAATGAAGGAGAGAAATCTGGCCCCCTTTCCCCTACAGAGTGTCCTATAAAGATACAGCAGCCCCAGCCCCATTCTGCCCCGGGCTCCTTGCAGGTGTCTTATACCTTTGAGCCTCTCATTCTTGAGTTCTCTGCTGCAGTGAACTGAGCGATTTCTGAGGGATAGGATCCATAAGAGGTGTGTGTGTGTATGTGTGTGTGTGTGTGTGTGTGTGTGTGTGTGTGTGTTAGTTACTGGGGATTGAACCCAAGGGCATTATACCTCCAAGCGACACCCCCAGCCTGACTTTGTTTTTTTGTTTTGAAACAGGGTCTGGCTAGGTTGCTGAGAATCTCGCTATGTTACTGAGGCTGTCCTCAAACCTGTGATCCTCCTGTCTCAGCCTCTCAAATACTGGGATTACAGGCATGCGCCACCACGCCTAGCAGTGGGCTTTTCTTCAACACAGAGCTCACGTGCTTCTGAGTCTCAGGGGTAGAGGCGATTCCACACAGGCATCTTTCTAATCACACTTTCTTTTGTTGTTTTGTTTTGATTTTTGTTTTATTTATTTATTTATTTGGTACTGGGAATTGAACCCGGGGCATTCGACCTCCAAGCTACACCCCTAGCCCTTCTTATTTTTTGTTTTGAAACAGGTTCTCTGAGCCTCTCACTAAGTTTCGGAGGCTGTCCTCAAACCTGCAATCCTCCTGTCTCAGCCTCCTAAGTACTGGGATTACAGGCGTGCACCACCACACCCGGCTCTCATCTCACTTTTAAAGAGAACACTCTTTCTCAACATGCTTTGCTCTCTGTTTCTTCAACACACTTTTTCAAGTCCGCCTCCCCTGACTCCCTCCGTTCATGTCGTTTCTCCTTCTTCTGCATCACGACGTGTGTTTTGCCCTGGAACCATCTAGCACAGGGCTTCCTTTGGGTTTCTCTGTAGCCGCCTTTTTCTTTTGCTTTGCTCCCTCTTCTTGGATGATACCGTTTATTCTGAAGGCCTTCATTACTACGTGTGTATTAATAATTCACACATCCGAACTCTATCCTTTACCTCTCCCTTGAGTTCCAAATCTATTTTCACTCTCCATTCCTAGATATTCAGATACCTTGAACTGCATATGTGCCTGTTTCCACTCCTCGTCTTCCCTTCCACATCTTGTAGTCTATTTTCTCTGCCTTGGTTTAAAAAAAAAATAAATAAATTCAAAAAAAAATCTCCCATTTGCCCAAAGTAGAGGACTGAAAATAATCTGGCTTTTAAAAATACTGTGGGAAAAAAATAGACCATTCATCAGTTTGCTGATTCCATATCTCTAAGCAACACTGTGAATTCCTGCGACTCTGGTGGAGTTAAATTTATTCCCAGCTCTTTAAAATAAAGCCAACTGAAGACCAAAGTGAGGATCACAAAGCCTGAATTCCTGCAGAGGTGCTGAGCCCACAACTTTATTTTGGCAAAGCACATTTTCATATCTCACAAATATCCCTAAACAATTAGCGGGTTCAGCGCGGTCAGTATCATGGGGTTTATGATTTTATAATGAGGAACTAAGGTCTCCATGAGAAAGATAATTAAGTTGGAGAATCAAACCAGTGGGGGAAAAAGACATAGACACTGAGGCCTGCATCCCTCCCATGGATTTTGGAGCCAATGTTAATGTGAAAAGATCCGTACCAGAAATAAGAAACACAGACATTTCAAAGGTCGGGACGCAGTGGTCACTAAAAGGAATATAGCTAAAATTTCTTATTTGAATGTGCATGACATTGACTTAGCCAGTTTACAAATAGCATGGCCCATCCAGCATGTGAAACTTCATCAACCTGGGCTGGAATGGTTTTATTTTTTATTTCTTTGTGGTACTGGGAGTGGAACCCACAGGAATTCTACTTCTGAGCTACACTCCCAGCCCTATTTTATTGTTTTATTTTGAATGAGGGTCTCACTAAGTTGCTGAGGCTGGCCACGAACCTGCAATCCTCCAGTCTCAGCCTCCCAAGTACTGGGATTGCAAGAGTGTGCCACCACACCCGGCTTCTGAAATAGTTTTAAAGTTGTAACATAATGCACCTCACCTAGCACATGATCGTAGATGTGCCGTGATTTAAATGGTGAATTCTGTAAGAAAACTATATAAATAGATGTTTGGGTAAAAATGATGCATCCATGTAGGTTTCTCAGTTGCAACAAGCGTACCACTCTGGTGGAGGCGTTGATAGTGGGGGAGGCTGTGTCTGGGGCAGCAGGTATTTGGGAAATCTCTGTACCTCCCTCCCTATTTGACTGTGAACCTAAAACTACTCAAAAAAATTAAAGTCTTAAAAAAACCAGTGTGATTAGCGTGGTTTCCAAGCAGGTAGCAATTAGGATCATGGTTGTCATAGGGACAGATCTGTGACAACGGAGATGAAGGGTAAGAGCTTTGCTGGATCAGAATGGCAATTCTTCATTGTAGTGAATATCATCAAATGCATTTGACCCATGACGTGTGAGCTTAGATCAAAGGCTGCATTTAGCAATACGGCCAATGTGGCACTTATGTGGTCTTTCCAAAGGCCAGTTCCACAGTGATAGCCACCACAAATAATCCTCTAAACCTCTCTCCAGCTGCCTTTAGTGATGTAGCTTCTGATCGGGGGGGGGGGAACAAAGGTGATATTTTATAAGTATCAATTTTCAAAAATCTCTGATCTGCTGGCATTAACTGATGAGCTCAGAGATGCTTGGAAACCTCCCTCTCTGCACCACAACGGTTGCCATGGCAACCTGCTCTTTAAAGGATGTTGAGATGTTTTTAAACAGAAGGTGAGAAAAACAGTTTCCACACAAATGTTTGCCTGAGACCTCATGTCTAATTCTACCAGGACACTTGTTTTCCCTGCGCTGGGATTTGATGCAGGGCTGAAAGTTTTGCTGTTAGAAGAGAAATGGGGCCACCCTGGGCAGTCACCGATCTGAGACCACTGCCATTGCTCTACCAGTGAGACTCCCTCCTTGCACCACGGGCTCAACTCAGAAAACTTTGGCATCTCCCATGCCATTTTTCCCATGTCATCTTCTAGGGCCATATTGGACCACCATATATCGCCATCTATTCTAGACCTTAATTCTATATTAAGACCTCAGGTTTCCGGAGTGAGGTGCCAAATTCTCCATCAAGTGCTAGATTTGAGTAGAAGACAGACAACAGTGATTAAGTAGTGTTCAGAACTTGAGTACTGATCTTCTACAGTGAAGAAGTCCTTGAGTGAATCAGGGCATATCAGTTATTTTAGGGGTTAAATGTTTGCTATTGTTGTTTTCAAATGAGCAATTCAATCCTATTCAAACTGGGTAGAGAGAAGGGGCATTTTGAGGAGGCAGATTATAATCAAAGACATAGAGTTCAAACAACACAAATACTAAACAGAGGAACTTGAGCATTATGGCGTATTCATCCTGCCTGTCAATCATTCATACCTCTTGTCTTGGCAAACCACCATCATTTCCTCCCCACCTGACTCTGCATGGGTTTGCATATTTATAGAGTTAAAAGGGTCACCCGCCATGCTCCTTTCCTTACCCACATTCTTTATTTCTGGCCCATCCATCTCTGTCACTCTCACAATATAGCTCCCCCCAACTAATTACATTAATCAACAACAACACAAATTGACTTTAAAAACCTGCCCAAGACAGGAATCTCAAAAGTCTTAGATGCTAAGCCAAACGCCCCATTGAGGTTGTTTTGGGGGACCTTGCAACTCAAAATCAGGTGGTAATTGAACCAAAGAACAAATCGAGCATTATTCATGGACTGTTTTCTATACATGGGAATCCATTTTATTTTTCTAGCCATGTCAATTTCTCTCTGCCTTTTCTTGGTTCTAATTCAGAAGTATGAAAAGCCAGCTAACCCTTTTGTTCAAGGATTAGGTCTGTTTTGCAAGGAATTATAGGAAAAATAAATGAAATAGGAAGCACAACTTAGACATGACATTCACATGCCCAGCGCCTCCTTAATCATCATATAATCAAGTCCCAGGCTTAATTTTACAGATATTGGAGAATACACATGCATTCCATCTATAGCATATGTGAGGACCCGGCACTGACATGAGGCTTTCCGTCACCCTTGCTGTCATTGTCATTAGCAGCAGCAGCAGTAGCATCTTCACCATCACCATCACGCCTTTCTTTACGTGATACCATTGAACCCTTCCGACAAAAAGCCAGGCCATTTGATTGTGTACAACTTATAGGTGAAAAAACTAAGGATCAGAAGCATCAAGTCATTTTCCCAAGAAGACACAGCAAATAAATGACAGAGCTGGAATGTGTTTTTCTCAAGTGCTAAAGCTCAGTCCCCCTACCCAGCCTCTGGGATTGGACAAGGCAAGGTATTGAAGGGGCTCCCCAAGTCCGAGAGTCCGAGAGGCATCCCTGGGGTAATCAGGGAGGACGTGTCTACTGAGGCGCTTCTCAAATTCAAATTGCCCAAAAGCTACTGGGTGCACTTATTAAAATGCCCATCACACGCCCTGCCACTGATGCCATCTTTCCCCCACACACGGATTCTGATTCAGTAGGTTTGAGCCAAATCAGAAATCTTTATTTCTGGCAGGTGAATCCCCTGTACATGGTCTCTGGACCACACTTAGAGAAACGATTTTACACTTGGATTAGGAATCCCTGAGAGACCTGATTTCTCAATTTAGGGAGCTCCCTGGAACAGCTCCAAATTCCAGCACTTACCTATGTGGGAAACCTCTCTGTTCCCTAACATTGTCTCTCCAGAGCTCATCCGGAGCCCCACTCTTCCAGTGGGGCCCTCCACCTGATTACCGACTCTGTCGTTCAACCTTGCACCTTTCTTAACATAATATAAAAATGTCCATGACTTCTGGTTACTAACCACCTGTGGGTGCAGGCTCAGCTGTGGGTTCCTTGCCTGCTTTTGTGATCTTCGTCATTGTCATTTTAATGGATACTGGGGTTCACCCACATCTAGCCCTCTTCTCTTTCCTGGGCACACACACATTTCTGACCCTATTTTCTAGCCCCGTTGCAGTCAGATGGAGCTATTGGACCAATTCTAGCCATAGCAGGCCATCTCCTCTCTTCCTTCCATTGGGTTGTGACCATGGATGAGTCTCAGATAAAGCCAGTTGGGTTTTTCAGCAGTTATATAACACTAAGTCCCCACTGACCCCCCCCTCAATTCATAACATGAGCAAGAGATAAGGAAACCCTTATTTTGTTAAGCCTCTGAGATTTAGCTTTGCTTTGTTCTCTTCCCCCCCCCTGTAGCATATTCTAGCTGAGATTAACCCCAAACACACCCTCTTCCTCTTCATCACAATGATCACACTCATTAATCATGATAAACAAGTTTACTGTGTGCTGAGCGTTATACCAAGCACTCTGAAACCCTTGTCTAATTTAGTACCATACCCAAACTACCCAGAAGCCAGGCATTATCTGTATTTAATAGTCACACATCCAGTAATCGATGGGTAGACTGGAAAACCAAGTAACCTGCTCCCAAAGGAGGTGTGTTTAACAAAGCACTGTAACATAGGCCACTTAAGTACCGTGTGGGTGCTTTAGATCCCTATCACATATAATCCTCTGCCCACCCTAAGAAGCGGGCTTTGTTCTCTCCACTTTCCAGTCAGAATGCCGAGGGTTGGAGAGATTAGTCCAAGGCCACACACACAGCGGAGACAGGTCGCAGCCCAAGTCCCTCTGCCTCTTGAACGAAGCAAGACAGACACAAAGCCGGAGCGTCTGAGCAGTGGTTTTGATCTCTCTGACTCTGTCTCAGAGACCTCTAGAGGCTCCGGAACACATATAGTTGGGTATTTAGTTCAGGAATCTCACGCCAGGAGTATGATTAAGACTCTCCAGGTTTAGAAGCAGCTCCATCAAGTACTGCATAGGGCTTTGGGAAAGTTACTTCGCATCTCTGTATAAAATAGATCAAATGGGAGAATCCTGAGAAAGTGTGTAACTCAGTGCCTGGCACTAAATAGGGAAAAAGGAGTGTCATGGTTGGAGGATTCTCAGCTCCTCTAGGGAAACAGTTTGCTGTGGAAGATGTAGAGACCACAGGCAGGCAGAGCACGTGGAGGCAAATAGTGGTCCAGGGGAAGGATAGAGAAGGCAAGTAGTGGTCCACGGTAAGAATGGAGAGACCTAGAATTGGCAACTTAAACCTAGAAGGGAAGGAAGAGTAGGAAGCAAATATCAGTAAGATATGCATAAGTTTAAAAGAGATAAAGGCAGAGCTGGTTTGCAAGGTGGCTTAGGAATGAGCATTACTTGCCAATTTGACCTAAAACTATAAATTAGTGTCCTGAAATTGGGGAGAGAAGACAGAACTAGAAATGAGGTCCCCTAGGACACTGCCTCCTCTTTTCACCAGAGGGATGGCAGCAGGAGGAAAACACAAAGAGGGCTGTGGAGAGAACCTTCATCCGGGTCTCTCTGTAGGATGCAGGAGACAGAAGAGTAGCTGAAAGGTGGTGATGAGTGAGGTGAGCAGTCCATAGAGCATTCCAGGCCAACAGGAGTTAAGCTCAAAAGAGTGTTTTTCCCAAGTAGGAAAAGGAAAATGGGATGTGCATTATTTGTGGAAAGATGGAAAACTTCCTCAGAGAGTATCTGCCATCAGCTGCAGGAAGCAAAACTGACAGTTTATAGTTGGTGACCAGACCTTAAACTGTATTTTGGGCCAGAAAGAGTCTCCTACGAACCAATTTGCAGCCACTGATCCTGGGCATTAAGGGAGTCAATTCCTGCAACTGTAAGTGACTAGCCAGGTGCTGCCCAGAGCCACTGGGAGTGAAATACCAGACCTGACTATTTTATGTAAATCTCCAAGGTGGTGTTTACGCAGGATAGAGCAGGACGGAGATGGGCTTAGGTAGAAATGGGTTTGAGAACCTGTCAGCCTTGTCTGGGAGAGTAATTGGGCCAAGATGAGAGAGGGGTAAAACCAAGCAGATCTCCAAAGCCACCCAAGTCCGTGGATAATTAACCTCTTGATTCCTCCTTCTCCTTTGTCCAAGATTGGAATTTTATTATCTCAGACACATTTAAACTTCAAGAAACGGCGAGGAACAGGGGCTTTGCAAGCTGGCTTCCAGTGACCCGCCATCTGATTAATTTATGTGGCTGGCAAGGCAGTTCAAAAAGAATATAGATGGCCATCTTGCCTGCCTCATTTCCATATTTAATATAGTCAGGTGCAGTTGTGATAGAGGGTCCCATGTTTATGCCCAACTTTGTGCCTTTTGAAGTTCACATTTAAGTCCGCGTTGATAAAAAAAAAAGCCACCGTTTTCCAATTTAGATATGTTTAAAATGGCCATTGGGCATCAAATAGCTTTTACGAAAAGCTACACTTTTAGCCTTACTAAGGAGCAAGCGCAAAGGCTCATTACTGCCATTCAGAGACACATGTTTGCAGTCCTGCAAATCTCCCAAATATATGAAAAATTTAGAGCGATCGCCTTTTGCACCCCTTAATTAGCTCCCTAAGATGTTACACACGGAGCCAACGGATTCTTCTTGTAAATGCTTCTGTTCGCTACACTTCTACTTCAGCAAGTGGGAATTCACGTGAGAATGAACACACAATATAAGGAAACACAGCAGATATCGCCTAGGGTAATAATCCCACTAAACTTTATCAATATTTTAACTCAGTTATTAGCAAATGTGTTTACAACGTTAGTTCTCAGCTATTGGAGTAGGCTGGGATTGGGTATTGGATTCTGCTCTTTAAGTGAAATGTGATCATCTTAAAGGAAAAAGGTGTTAAGGATTTGGGGTTAACCTGGGCTCCAAATGGGTATTCTTGGGTTGTGTGCTTGTGGGTGTTTGGCTTAATCCTCCTGACCTCCACTTTATCAGGCCCCCATCTCTCTTCTTCAGAAGTCATCCTACCAACCCCTTTGGGCCAAACTTGAAATTCCACCATTATTTTCTTTTTTTATGTTCATTTATTGGTGCATTGTGATTATACATTTTGATATATGTCAGGGTATGAACATCATACATGCACACATTGCACATTTAGCCCTCCCTCCAATCCCACCCTATTCCCTCCTCCTTCCCTCCCTTTCATGCTCCAGATAGTGATTGAGTCTTATAGGTTTGTGTATGTACATCATGTGCTATAGTGTGTTTCCCTCCACCCCCCTCCCAACTCCCTCAGTTAGGTCACCTTCTTTGTCCATCTAAAGATTTCTTCTTCTTCCCTTCTAAGTCCCTTCTAAGTCCCATTCTATCTAGCTCCCACAGATTAGG
>PVJS01007091.1:0-14625 GCA_004027185.1 Glis glis
AGAACGCCCCTGGGTTCAATCCCCGGTACCGCAAAAAAAAAAAAAAAAGAGGTATTTCATTGTGGTTTTGATTTGCATTTCCCTGATGACCAATGATGTTGGGCATCTTTTCATGTGCAGGGGAAGATTTTCATTCCTTTATACAGTAGTCAGAATACAGCTTACTGGAAAGTATTTGTCAGATGGGGAATTGCTTTCTGTGCTTAAGGAAGTTCCAAAATGTTTATAACTGTGATTCAAAGTCACTTGAAGCCTTTTAGGTCTTCTTTTGAAGGATGCTTCAAAGAATCTTTTCAGAGAGATGACAGTCAAAGAAAGTTTGGGAAAGAACCACCATTTTGCACAATGCTCCGAGATGCTGCCAAGACTGATTCTAAACTTAGATGTTTTAAGAGTAGTTCTGTGAATACAGTCTTATTCTAGGCATTGGTGAACTTTGTCCTACACAAAGACTATTTCCTTATCCCACAAACATCAGATAGAAGTTTGGGAAAATTGAAAAGAATTTGGCAAATGACAGAGATAGCCCCAGGGGTCAGAAGATGTGCATCCACCCAACTAGAAGAAACACTAGACAAAGTAGACATAACCCTAGAGAGGCAAGTCAGTCCTTGGCCTTTTGTGGCACTGTAGGATCCTTTTTAGGTAATATCTAATGGAGAAAAATAAAATGGAACCTTCCAAATATATCCAGAAAAAAATAAAAATTCCACCCATCTACATGAGCTACAATACCTGCTTTTGGAAAAGCAAAACTCCTGCATTCAATATCTGAGTAAGTGCTCCTCCTTTGGTTTTCCCAACATTAGAGTTTCTCCAAGTTTTTATAAATCAGCAAGCGCCCTTTACACAGATGTTACACATAAAGGCCTTACACACTTTACACATGTATTGCAATATTTATCAGTATATTTTAGTTGTCTGAGTTTAATGTATAGAACATGTATAGAAATGTATAGAATGTATAGAAAACTTATGTATTGCAAAAGCAAACACTGAGAGCTCAAGGTAATTCTCTGCTAGACTCTAATGTATTAAAGTTGTATACCGATGACAAAGTTTTGTAAACAGATAAAGGTATGTTTAAAAAAAATGGAGCCGGGCGTGGTGGCGCACGCTTGTAATCCCAGTACTTTGGGAGGCGGAGACCAGAGGATTCGGGTTCAGGGCCAGCCTCAGCTCTGTCTCTCTCTCTCTCTCTCCCCCCGCAACTTTGTGAGACCCGGTTTCAAAATAAAGTATAAAAAAATAGGGCCGGGGGTGTAGCGCGGAGGTAGAATGCCCCTGGGTTCAATCCCCGGTACCGCAAAAAAAATAAATAAATAAAATTAAAAAAAATAAAAAAATGGAATCATCAAACACAAGTTTTCCCAATAAGTAACTCAGGAAATACAGTTTAGCAACCATTGCTTTAAATCTCTAAACTGGATGTGGTACAAGTTACTACCTTGCCCACACTGTCCTGGTATTTCCCCATTGCTGTCTTTGTCTCTCTGCTTCTTTGCTTTCACGTACATGCATGCACACGTGCACACTCACACACACACACATACACACACACACACACACACACACAGTTTGACTTCTATTCTCATCAGTGTGAGTTTCCTGCTGACACCATGATTAGGTTACTAATAATTAACAACTGCTTTATTATTTAATATAGACTGAGTACCACTAATGTGACAGGGACTACAGTACACACATAACCAGATCATTAGACCCAATCGCTGCCCAGTGGGTATATAATCTGTTAATTGAGATCTCCTAGTCTGAAAAGCAAATTCCCACTAAAAGGTTTAGAACACACAGTCACCATCCAGCAGTTTGCAAATGACAGAGAGAGTGGCCCGCCAGATGGAAGCGGCTGTCCTTAATCCCCTGGAGCAGGTGATTCGGCTCTTTCACTGAGCCAAGGCTCAGAAAAGGTCAGGGATTTATTTGCAATTTCTGTATCCTTATAATCTCCAGAAATAATCTCTCATTAAATATCAACTAGGCTTGCATTATTCCCTTAATTTGACATGAGGTGAGTTGTTGCAGGATCCAAGGCTCCCAGGCCCGGCATCCCTGTTTTACAGTTCTGACTTGGACCGGCTTCTCCTCCCCCCTCAGGTTCCTCCCCGCCCAGGTCTACACTCAGGCAGCCCAAACTGTCATCTTATAACAAATATTGGCAGAGTGCACATGGAAGACACAGGCTGACCTCCCAAATTAGCAATGCGCCTTCCCCAGCTTCCAGTGGTTGAAGTGTTATGTCTGTCTCTCCTTTTAGAGGAAGGAAAAGGCCAGGGTCACACAAACCATTTTGTCAAAGCTCTCTGGAGAACATGGGAGTGCAGGAGAGGTGGAAGTACACTTTGGAGTGTGGGAAGAGGCCTGACAGACAGTTTGGGTCTGGACTAGCATGCTAGGATATGAACTTCATGGGGAGGGGTGAAATCCAGAGACTTCCTATTTTACTGCAAAGGGCTAAAAAGAACAACACACAATAAGATTTGAATTTTTTTTTTCTTTTTGTCTAAAAGGAGGCTGTGAACCAGGTAGAAAGACATGGGTTTTAGCATTACTGCCACTACCATCCTGTGACATCGAAAAAGTCACGGCCATGCTCTGCAAATTCTGGCACCTCACCTGACACACTCGCCCTGGCTCTTCTCACCTTTAAAAATAGAGGTATGGAAGTGGGGAGGAGGGCTGACAACTATAATAAAACCAAGAGTACCGCCCTTGGTACTGTACTGCACTCTTTCTCACCACCCCCATCCAAATTATTACCAAGTTCCTCGATGTTATCTCTTCATGTCTCTCAGCTTTGTCTAGCCCTCATCGTCCTCACCGCCACCACCATCCTCACCTCGCCTCCATCTTCTGTTGCTAGGACGACTGCAGTGATTCCAAGCTGGTCTTTTCACACTTCCTCCTGTGCCATCCTATCTGTCCTCCCCATGGCAATCCCCATAACCTTGACAAAGTCAGACCATGCTACCCCCCTGCTTCCGATCGCTCAGTGGCACACCCCACTGCTCTCAGGAAGAGCGTGCCTGGCTGGCCCAGCTTCTTCCGGTGCCACTTCCCGGAGCTCTCAGCATCCATCCACGCCACTATTCTTTCTGAGCATTCAATTGGCCGAACTTTCCCTCCCACCTGTGGATCTCACCTGAGTTTCTTGGCTCAAGTAACAGGGATCTCTCCTCAAAAAAGCCTCCCCTGGTGGCCGGGCGTGGTGGCACACGCTTGTAATCCCAGTACTTTGGGAGGCGGAGACCGGAGGATCCGGGTTCGCGGCCAGCCTCAGCTCACTCTCTCTCTCCCTCTCTCCCTAGTGAGGCCCTCCGCAACTTCGTGAGACCCGGTTTCAAAATAAAGTATAAAAAAATAGGGCCGGGGATGTAGCACGGAGGTAGAATGCCCCTGGGTTCAATCCTCGGTACCGCAAAAAAAAAAAAAAGCCTCCCTGACTTCTCCACCTAGGTCAATACCCCCATCGTGCACCTGGATACAGCACTATTGACCTCTTCCAGAGTAGGCAGCATGACTGCAAGTTTATACTTATTTCTGTGACTCTGTGAAAAATGAAATGTCTCTCAAACTAGAATATGCAATTCTGAAAGCAATGGTCCATATAAACTTTTACTTATTTCATTCACTACTAGATTTCTTTCACTGTGTACCAGAGTGCTGGACGGGGTGGGGGGAGTACTTTTCATTTTGGGTTCACAGACAGGTAAACTGAATGGTAGGAGTAGTTGAGGCCAGCATGCTGTACTCAAAACCAAACTTTCAAATTCCAACTGATACAAACTCTGAGAGTGGAGGAGTTATTTAAGCTTCTGAACCCTGGCTTCTTTTCCCCCTATTTTTTCTCTTTGGTGAGGATATAAAGGTTAAATAAAGAAATGAATGGCCTGATCTAACCACTTCCTTCCTTCCTGTATCAATACAAAGAGATTATTACCACCTAGCAATGCAGCCCCACAAATGAGGCTAAGAGAAAGGAAGAACAAAAGCCGTGCAGGCAAAAACATGAAATAGGAGACCAAACCAAGTTTAGTTTTCCTGGACTCGTTCAGAAATTATTTGCTTGCCCATTAAAATATTATCATCACTGAGCGGTATGCGGCCTGAGTCTGTGACTAACTAGGCCATGTAAATAGTCAAACAGGCCTGAGAGTCGGGAGAGCAGCTAGAAAACAAGAGCAATCTCCCGTAGAGTCCTGTGCAGTCCAGCGGGCCTGATCCTTCAGGCCCTAAGGCCCCTCTTCTGAAAAATCATTGAGCCACTATTGCTCACCTCCAATCCTCAGTACTCAGAAACCAAGCAAGAAGGCAAGAAGTGCCCAAATCACTGATTTCGAATAGAAGGGACCTTTCCATACCATCAGTTGACTGATGGACATGTAACCCGTGACACACAGCAAAGTCACCCCATACATGCATCCTGGGAAATCTAACCAAACCTTCAGGAAGCACTCCCCTTTCCAAAGGAGAGGAGCTGATCCACTAGATCAGCTCCTGTTGATCAGTCTTAACATGCATTAGAAAGAATTATCACTTGCAAGTTGTGGTGGTGTATGCCTGTAATCCCAGTACTTGGGAGGCTGAGTCAGGAGGGTCGCAGGTTCAGGATCAGCTTCAGCTACTTAGGGAGACACTCAGCAACCTAATTAGACCCTGTTTCAAAAACAAAAAAAGGCTGGGGGTATATCATGGAGGTAGAGTGACCCTGGGTTTAATCCCAGTAAACGCCTCCACACACACACCAAAAAAAAAAAAAAAAAAAAGGAAAAAGAAAGAAGTACTACTTCCCTATAGGTGGTATTCAAAGGGGTTTCCCAGTTTGACATTTTTCCCTCAGGAAACTTGTTCAATTTTCCTTTGATTAAAAACAAGCAAAAAAAAAAATTCCACTTTTTTGTGGGAGAAATGAAATACGCTGGATGTGCTAGAAGTTTGCAAGAGACCTGAAGCCAGACATGGTGGCTCACACCCGTAATTCCAGTACTTGGGAGGCTGAGTCAGGAGGATCGCAGGTTGGAGACCAGGCTCAGCAACTTAGTAAGACCTTTTTTTTTTGCGGTACCCCCCGGTACCGCAAAAAAATGCCCCCGGGATTGAACCCGGGGGCATTCTACCTCCGCGCTACACCCCCGGCCCTATTTTTTATACTTTATTTTGAAACCGGGTCTCACGAAGTTGTGGAGAGTCTC
Organism: Glis glis; assembly: GCA_004027185.1. Classification (NCBI taxonomy): domain Eukaryota; kingdom Metazoa; phylum Chordata; class Mammalia; order Rodentia; family Gliridae; genus Glis; species Glis glis. The sequence continues at coordinate 5,211 of PVJS01007091.1, forward strand.
ACTAAGGAGAGAGAAAGAGACAGAGAGAGAGAGAGAGAGAGAGAGAGAGAGAGAGAGAGAGAGCTGAGGCTGGCCGCGAACCCGGATCCTCCGGTCTCCACCTCCCAAAGTACTGGCATTACAAGCGTGCGCCACCATGCCCAGCTGTAAGACCCTATTTCAAAATAAAAAATAAAAAGGGCTCAGGGTATAGCTTGGAGGTAGAATTCCCCTGGGTTCCATCCCCAGCATCACCACAAAACAAAACAAAACAAAAAAAACCCACAAGAGGCCTAAGAGATAAAGGCAGTCGGCGCCCCATTGTTAATGTGGGTGGACACAGGATGGTCTGGAGTTGCTGTGAGCACCACCTTTCAGGGGAAGCGCCAGGCTAAGAGTCTTTTTTTTTTTTTTGGCAATACTGGGGATTGAACCCAGGGGCATTCTACCTCTGGGCTACACCCCCAGCCCTATTTTTTTTTATTCTTTATCTTGAAACAGGGTCTTACACAGAAATTTGCTCAATTTCCCAATGGGATTTGCCCTTTAGAAGCTGGCCCATGGTGAGGTGATTCATCTCTTTGCTCATTCTGAATTTAATTAGTTTTAGCACTATTAAAAACCACGAAGGAAAACACTCACATTGAGCTGAATGCAAAGCCACCTGCAGAACGGACTTCTAATGGGCTCACACACTCAGACTGAGGTCCAGAGAAGCACGCGCCCTTTCTCCTCATCATGTGACGTGCCAGTTGCCAGGGCTCCCTGAGCTGTGGCTGCTGGGAAACTGACCCTGTTCTGATGGATGGCTATCAGAATCTTCTGGGGGCCCAAGAAAGCTGGCAAATTGGTTCCGAATCATGCGAATGTAAGTTCTCTGCTTTGGGAATTACCCACAGCCAATTCTGAATCCCAGATCAGGGCCCCAGGACCCTCTCCTCATCCTTCTCCTCTGCCCTCTATGCCCTAGACTAGCATGTACTCTGCTCCCTGGCTGGTGTGTGGCAGAAAGAGCATGGTCTGCTTTAAAGCCAGGCAGCCTGGGTTAGAACCCAGGCTATCTCTGCCACCTCTGGCTGGAGATGATCCGCAGCGAGGTGATTCATCTCGCTGAGATGCACCTACCTCACTACAGTGGGGACACCTCACCAAGGTGTCATGAGGGTCAAATAAAATGTCAGCAACTGTGGCTTATGTGGTATTCAATAAATGATCACTTCTAGTACTATCAATATTAGGATGCTTCTACAGCCTCATATTTGAATCAAACATTCCAGTCTATGAAATGATTTTCACACCTAAGTTGCTGTTATTCTTATAATCCTGTGGGATAATGCTGCTACTCTTCTAATAACTTCTTACTGTGTTTTCATACTAAGGCGTATAATGAAGGATAATAGATTACAGTCCATTAAATAAATTAATAAACTCCAGCTTATTTGATTTTCCCAACATTTCTGCTAAGTTTTTATGATGAGAAAAGCCAGACTCATGACGTTAAGTGGTAACAACAGTGATAAGAGTAACTAACGCAAGACAGACAACACTGCTCTGGGTTATGCACTTAAAAGCTTCATCTTCTTACCATTATCATCATCATCCTTATTTTGCAGACAGGAGACCTAGGCTCAGTCTGATCAAGGAACTTTTTTTTTTGCGGTACCGGGGATTGAACCCAGGGGTGTTCTACCTCCGCGCTACACCCCCGGCCCTATTTTTTTTACTTTATTTTGAAACCGGGTCTCACGAGGTTGTGGAGGGCCTCACTAAGGAGAGAGAGAGAGAGAGAGAGAGAGAGAGAGAGAGAGCTGAGGCTGGCCGCTAACCCGGGTCCTCCGGTCTCCGCCTCCCAAAGTACTGGGATTACAAGCGTGCGCCACCAGGCCCGGCTTGATCAAGGAACTTCTATAAGACCACGGTGTCAGTGAGCAGGGGAACCAGGATTCTAACTCAGTCTAACCCTGGAGTTCATGCTTTTCAACTCTACTTCCTGCTGAAGTTCACATGACAGTCAGAAAGGGATTGGGGCCTGGGGATAAAGTTTTCTGATCCTGCCCTTGGCATTCTAGTAGCAGTTATCAACTCCAGTGAACAAGAAAAGCAAAGGTGTACGAGCTGCAGTGAGAGTCCTGGGTCTTCTCCCAGAGACGATGCTTTAGTAGATGTGAGAACCCACTTGGAAAAATACTGCAGTGTACACCAAGCAGCTCAAACCTTTATCACCAAAGACAAGCAAAGTGATCATTGACTTAGTCAACTGTCAGTATCCGTACTACTCATTTCCACTGAATACTAATGACTTGCCAATGCTATGTGTCTGAATATGCAAGGTTGGCTGTGCTGCTGGTAAGTGAATTGATTCCAAGTGGTTCACAAACATTTCTAATAGACACTTATCTCAATAAATATTAGAAATATACTGACTTATCACACATAGTATGGTACTCTGCCTTTTTAAAATATAGAGGTAAAAAGGGTGAACTGATTTAAAGAAAAACAATAAGTGAATAATAATAAAGTTGATACCCATATATATAAAATTAAATCATGAAGGTGATACACAAAAATGTGATTGAGAGCTAATGTTCTAATGTATCCCAGGCCACACACTATATTCAACCTGGCTGCAAAGATGAGACGGGAGGATATCATAGTCTACCAGAAAGATGTCCTGTTCCAATAAAGCCATCCTCGATTCCTTACTTCCTTTCACACCCACATCCAATGCACACCCCACATCCACTCCATTGCCCAGTCCTGTCAGTAATAACAACCTAACCACTCCTCCCCATGCCCGTTACCCACGCCATGACCCAAGCCATCATCACCTTTCCTTGGGCTGCCGCAGTAGCCTCCTGGCTATTTCTAGTTTTGCCTCCTATAGTTTATCCTTCACTAGCAGCCAGAATCATCTTTGAAAAACATTCATCGGCTCATATCACTCACCTGATCACCACCCTCCAGCGACTTCTCAGAACACAACCTTATCTCCTGACTTCACATGGTCTAGTCCCAGCCTACCTGACCACTCTCTCCCCGGCCTCCCCCATCCAATCAGTCACAGTGCCCCTTCCTAATATTCTTAGAACACAACTAGTTCATTCCCACCACCCCAGGGCCTTTGCGTATGCTGGTCCTTCTGTCAGCCAAACTCATCTGCCAACTTCTGACATGCCTCCTGCCCTCCCTGAGTTCAGATTTCTCCTCAAAGGTGACCTCTTTAGAGAGGCCTTCTGTGTTCTAGCTGTGGAAACCAGCTACCTTTCCCTTATTCTCTGTCTTTCACTATTTCTTCATAGGACTTACTTTCACCTTTGTCTACTTGCTGTTTGTTGTCAGTTCCTCTCCATGGTAGAAGTTCCACATTACACAACATATACATGTATCAAAACATCACATATTGCCCTGTTAATGTGTATATGTTTATGTTTTTTATACATCAGTTAAAAATAAATTTAGTTAAAATTTTAAAAACAGTATAAGCTCCATAAGAGCAGAGACTTAATCTGTCTTGACTCCTATATTTCAACAAATACTTCCTGAATGAGGGAAAGAATATAAGCCTTCTTTTCATGATCCATATTTTTACCAGCTGATATACCAGAAACCAATATGTAAAAAGTCCTAATGCTCCGGGAGCCTTAAGTGGTGAGCAGCTGGTACCTTCTGGAACTCGGGGCCCTGCAGCGGAAAGCATGAGACAAATAGAATTGGCACGGATCACATTCGTCACCTGACCTCTAAGCAAAACTCCTGCTAATCAGAGGTTTGTCCCTAGCCCACCAGATATGCAGGCACATAATTTTCTTCTTCATGGTGTTTGGGGACAAACACACAGAAAAATAAACTGCAAGGGACAGACAGTAAAGAGAATAAATTAGGTAGCAGGAATAGAGACAAAATCCTTGCTCGGCCTGGAACAAACCTAACAGCTGTCTTCCTGAGTCAGGGAGGTTCTGGGACAGCTGTGAAGAGTGTCCCAATTCTCGGCAAACCAAGGCAGCAGCATATAGGTTCCTGCAGAGCCCAGGCTGAGGACTGCACATCTGTCTGGGAAGCAAGGGGTATCTCCCCGTGGACTTAGACATCTGCAATCTCCCAGTCTACCTTGAAATTCCAAACTGGGACAGTGGTGAAAGAGCAAGGCTTGATGTACACCATGGCATGGCCAACCAGCTTAATCAGGACCATTTGTCTCCTGTACAGGGATCGAATCGGACATCCTGAGAATGAGTGATAGTCCAGTGGCCTCAATTCCTTTCTTCCTGGAGGCCCAGGTGGTCTTTGTACTGATTTCTCAACCCAAGAGAGATCACAGCCAGCTCTGTGAAGGTAGAAGTGTTCAAACACAGAGCTGGCTGTCTCTGCCCATCAAGACCTCTCTCCTGCCTTTTCTTACCTATCCTCCCACCTCCAAATGGCTAGAAACGACTGAGACATTGTGTGTGTGTGTGGGGGGGGAGGTCGCAATAAACTCAAGGGCAGATAAAGAAATGGTATTCAGAATCCACAGCCTAAGATTTGAGCCCTGGTGTCGCCACATGCCGGCTGTGTGCGATAGACACACTCTGCCTCTCTGATCCTCCGTCTCCACCTTCAAGATGCTGGTGTTGGGACTGAGTAAGGGAAGGACCGCGAGGTGCTCTGAGGGACTCTAAGGGACTGCACAGTGTCATGTGGTTATACTAATAGGCTCTGGTTTTGGATAGTGATGATGCTATTGACAACAACGACAGCAAAGGACAACATTTATTGATTGCAGGTAACACCAGGTACCATTGAGCAAAATATATCCATATTAATCCCATTCAATATTCTCCACAAACCAAGGATGTAGGTATTAAAGTTGTCCCCACTTTACAGATAAAGAAGCAGAGGCCTGGATAAATTACTTTCCCAGTCACATACTCAGTAAGTCATGAAGCTGGGATTCCAATTCATGTAATATTCCAGAGTTGATATTCCTATCAACTACTCATCAACTACTACCCCAACTGCAGAGAATAGTACTTTATACCCTCTGCTAAGCCTTACATGTACGATGTGAATTATATGCTTGAAAACTCTGATCAGGATGGGAAGGAAAGATCTTGAGTGACTTTGAGTTTGTATTCAGAAGGAAGCCTCAGGTTTTATATCTGTAAACAGGGTCAATAATACTACCTGCCTTGTATGGTTCTTATGAGAGTCAAATGACAAAATGTATTTCAAACACTGAGCAGATTTCCCAATACATAGTATGTGCTCAAAAAACATTAACTGTAAGAAGTAAAATCCTGCTCTTGATGGTAGTGGGGGGTATCTTTCAGTCTCTGTCTCGACAACCCCTCCCATTCAGGTCAGAGACCTGCTCACTGTTGCCTAGCAAAAGCCCCACCTGGGATGCCAAGGGGTGGCTCACACCTGTCCAGGCTGCGGCTGCTGTCAGTACAGAGCCCATGTCACGAGGGAAAGGGGGATATTACACTATGGCAAAGTCACACACTGGCTGCACCTGTCAATCTAAAGCTGACTCAGAGAGAGAAGACGTTTGTTAAGTACCTTTCAGGAGAACTAGAAAGGCTTCTGATTGTCCAGGCAAGTCCAAGGAGCCCCATAAGTGGTCATGTCTTTTCAGGACAGGGTCTCACCACACAACATAGCTAGGTAGCTAGGAACTCGCATAAGAAAAAATCTCTGAAAAATCAAGCTGTTCCTTCTTTCCTTCCTCTCTTTCCAGCCCCTACTCCCAACCCCCAGCCAGAGACACTCTAAAGCGGGGTGTTACTGCTCAAATAAATATAATTCGAGCTCAGCATGGCCACAGCAACCCTTTTGCACATGCAATTTCTATTAAAAAGCCAGGTGCAGAAAGTCAGCTCCCAGAGCGAGCTAGAATCACACCCCCTCGCCTGACTGTGGCTCAGAAGACGGAAGTGGTAGCCACGGAAACCGGCATGGCACAGGAGGGAGAGGAAAGGAGGAAGAAAAAAGGCCAAGAAGGGCACAGGGGGAGCTGGAAGGACCTCAGGCAAGCATGTGTCTCCTATCAGCCCAGCCTGGCAGGCACGGATGGAAAGCTGGAGGGGAAGGTGCACTCAGCTGACAGCCTCGTGGGCCAGAGCACAGGAGGCCAGGCCACCATGCCCATTAATGCCTTCTATCCTTCTCAGGTTTAAAAGGGGAAATGTTCTATTTATAAGCCACCCACCAGGGGAGACCTGGCAGCCTTGGGATGGCTCTGATCCCAAAGGGATCCTGGTTACCAGTGGCTGCCCCCTCCTGCCTCTCAGCTGTGGGTGTTCTCACAGCAAAAGGCCGAAAGTAACTGGAAGCAAAAGAAAAGAATCCACTTTTCTGCCCTCTGCTGCTTTCATGAGACTGTGGACCTCTGTAAAGGAGGTTGAAGGCTTTAGAAACCTTTTCAAAACAGGGGCCCATGCCACCCCATCAAGGCTTTCCCTGTGATCTTCAAGAATAAACTCCTTTCCTGTTTGACACATCAAGGGAAGCCGAGGCACAGAGATGAAGGCAACGTATAATCAATGGGCAAAAAGAGCCACGGGAATGCTGCCCTGCCCATCTCGTCTCCTGGTCCTCAGTCCTGTCCTCATAAAACAAGATAAGCCTTAACAAAATTCCATCAGGAAGTCAGACCTGAATGCGGGCCTAAGGCATGAGAGTGAACATAACAGAAACAATGCAGGTGGATCCCGCTGGAGGCAGTGGGCCAAGGTGACAGTCTGACCCTGGGAAGGTGGAGCGGGTGACAGAGGCCCTGGCTCGCCTGGCATTGTGCGCAGGCATTTGAAGAGCCAATGACGGTTCCAGTGAGGAGGCTCACTAAGAAGGACTATGGGATGGCCCCTCCACAGCCAGGAACCAGACAGATTAGGTGCTGGAGGCCAATGACAAAATTCCTGCCAGCTCTGCGGGGTTGACTGCCTGTGACAGCACGGCGGAACAGGGCAAAGAGTCCATGCATTTCAAGAGCAGCAAGGGAAAAAGGGTGTTGACAATCGGAAGCTCAGGTTGGGCCATCGGCTCCCCGCCTCTTGACGCCGCCGCCTTGACCTCTTTGAGCCAGTGTGCTCATTTGTATGCTTAGCTGCTCTTAGTGGCATTTCTGTAAATGGCAGCTATTCATGTAGCACTCTTACACTCCCTGAGCAAACCTCATGCCATCTTAAACAGGCTAATTAAAAAGATGAAGTGCAGTGTTAACACACTACAGTCCATGTGGCCAAATTCACCACTGCATGTTTTATAAATAAAGTTTTATTGGAAAACATCCACGCCAGTTCCTGTTCCTTTCCACATCGTCTCTGGCTGCTTTCACTAGAGGAACTGACAAGTCCAACAAAAATGAAAACATTTTCTATCTGACCCCTTAGTAAAAAAAAAAGTGGACTCCTATGCTAAGCAATAGCACCTAGATAATCAGAAAGTTTACAAGTACTACTGTCCCCCATATGGTTTCAACTAAATATATAAATATATAAACCTAAACGGTAATTTAAAGTGTTTGTTAGTGCTGCAGCTATTCATGAGAATAGCAGCTTCTCCTTTTCAATGTGAATGCCCTTTTGTGAGGGAGCAACAGACATGGCCAGATGATGAGGAGCATAAAAACCAAGTAATTATGCACTGACATGTCCAGATACTCTACTGAGCTTTAATCCCCACATCAAGTTTATGAGGTAGAGATATTAACATTCCCATTTTACAGAAAAGGAAATGAATGTTTACAGGAGCTTGGCACCTATCTCAGGTTCCACAGTCAGTATGCTAATGTACACCATGCCCACAGTACCCCCTATGGAAATACTTCTCTCCAATCCACAAGGCTGAGCCTACCAAGGAAAGGACCTGAAATATGTACAGAGACTAATGTACAAGGATGCATAGGCCAATGTTATTCAAAATAGCAAAACCTCGAAATGACACTAACATCCAATGATAGGAAAAGTTCAATAAATTAGGGTATAATCCTAGGACAGAATATTAAACAACCATTATAAACGATACTAATAAACAATATTCATGACATGGGAATATGTTTGTAAATTTTTAAAAGCAGAATGGAAATAAGTATATTTGGTATAATGTCAATAAAATCAAAATACACAGTGATGTATAAGACATCATGAAAAACAGGCAAAAAGGCAGCCGGGCATGGTGGTCACACATGTTATTCCAGCTACCGGGAATGCTGAGGCAGGAGGATCAAGAGTTCTAGGTTAGCCTGGGCAACTGAGAGAGAGACTGTCTCAAAATAAAATAAAAATTAACAACAAAAGCCTGGGGATGTAGCTCAGTAGTAGAGCACTTGTATGTGCAAGGCCCTGGGTTCAATCTCCTTCACTGTTTAAAAAAAAAGGCAAAAAGGAAATATCTCTGAGTGGTATTATAGATTATTTTTATTACGTTCTTGAAGATTATTTTGCTGTATTTTCTTAATATTCTAAAGTGAGTTCATATCATTTTATAGTGAGGGAAAACATATGTTTTTAAACCTGCTTAAGAGTGAGGCACAGATACTCAACATCCGCCCTCTACAGAAACTAGACGCTCGTTTCCAGCTCTGCACGGAGCGTTCTTTGTCCAGTCACCACGCTTCCCCACCTCCCAGCGCGAATGACACACTGGCAAATTGCAGTGGGCTCTTCAGCATTGTTCACACACATTATTCTTATGAAAACACTAGATTAAAAGCAAACCGGCTGAAATGAAGGGATTAACACTTGGGAGCAAAAAGCCAAGTGTGATATTTCTTTCTTCTGGGGAAGGTAGGAATTTTCTTTTCTTTTCTTTTTTTTTTGTGGTACCGAGGATTGAATGCAGGGGCGTTCTACCTCCGCCCCTGCATCCCCGGCTACGTCCCCGGCCCTATTTTTTATACTTTATTTTGAAACCGGGTCTCACGAAGTTGCCGAGGGCCTCAGTAAGTGGGGGGGGGAGAGAGCTGAGGCTGGCCGCGAACCCGGATCCTCCGGTCTCCGCCTCCCAAAGTACTGGGATGACAAGCGTGCGCCACCATGCCCGGCTTGGAATTTTCTATTTTTAAGTCTTTCTAGCCTAGATTAAACCCCATTCTGAGCTCACTCTCGATTCTATGAACACTGGGGTTCTCTGGGCTCATGGGGTACACAGTAGTTGGCATGGATATTACGCGTGCCTGTGCGATGTAACTGGGCCATCTGCCTGTTGTCGTCCAGTGGTCTAAGCCCCCACAGAGGATCATACACTCCTTAAAGGCAGAGACACCTACTTGTAAGTGTCCTTGCCCCTCAGAGTCACATAGTTCAGTGCCGCCCGCCCTTACCAACTCCTGGAGGCATTCTTTGAGTGAAGAGCTACAGGAAGCCTGGACTTGTCTAGCAGAAGGATCAGGTAGGAACAAACATGAAGATGTTAAATAAGAGTAGAAGCAGAGCAGCCGGGTGTGGTGGTGCAC
>PVJS01007091.1:14725-57459 GCA_004027185.1 Glis glis
CAGCCTCAGCTACTTAGTGAGGCCCTCCGCAACTTCGTGAGACCCGGTTTCAAATAAAGAATAAAAAAGCCGGGCGTACTGGCGCACGCTTGTAATCCCAGTACTTTGGGAGGCGGAGACCGGAGGATCCTGGTTCGTGGCCAGCCTCAGCTCTTTCTCTCTCTCTCTCTCTCTCTCTCTACTTAGTGAGGCCCTCCACAACTTCGTGAAACCCGGTTTCAAAATAAAGTATAAAAAAATAGGGCCGGGGTTGTAGCGCAGAGGTAGAACGCCCCTCAATCCCCGGTACTGCAAAAAAAAAAATAGAAGCAGAGTGAACTGCTGCAATGCCATCTTGAAAAGCCAAACAGTCCGCATTGAGCAGTGTGAGGAGGCTGCCTGAGCAATGAGGCTATGTTCCTTTGAATGTAATCTGATTGATCTACGGATTTGAGTTAAACCCCATGTGGATGAAGGAGGCACTATGAAGACCAGAGTAGGAGGCTGAGTCCTCTTTGTCCTAATCTGACAGACTTCAGCCTTCAAGCAGCTGAAAAGCAGTGGGAGAGCAGTGTTTCTGTAAACAAGCTAATCTTTTCAAGGTAAGTAGCTGGTGACATTTATTATTTAAAAATTCAAGCCAGAGCCGGGCGTGGTGGTGCACGCTTGTAATCCTAGTACTTGGGAGGTGGAGACCGGAGGATCCGGGTTCGCAACCAGCCTCAGCTAGTTAGTGAGGCCCTCCTCAACTTCCTGAAACCTGGTTTCAAAAATAAAGTATAAAATATAGGGTTGGGGGTGTAGCTCGGAGGTAGAACGCCTCTGGGTTCAATCCCTGGTACCACAAAAAAAAAAAAATTTCAAGCCAGGGTGTCCTGCACATGCCTATAATCCCAGTACTTAGGAGGCTGAGACAGGAGGGTCACAGATTTGAGGCCAGCCACAGCAACTTAGATTCTCAGAAACTTAGCAAGACCTTGTTTCAAAACAAAAAATAAAAAAGTGCAGGCAGTGTAGCTCGGAGGTAGAATGGCCTTGGGTTCAAATCCTAGTACCAAAAATCAAACAAAAGAAAACCCCTTCAAACTTGCAGACGACCATCTCCCTATAGAAGCCTGCCATTCCCTTATGTCTTGCACTGGACCAGCCTATCCTCTCGGACAAGTTCTTGGCTTCCTAACTGTCCCTCAGGTGAGGCTACGGGACAACAGCAGCCTGGGCTGAGAACATGCCACTACCTGCTTCTGCCCCTGCTTCTGACCTGGGCTCATTTCAAAGGAAATGAACCGATTCTCTGGGGAGTAAATCTCACACACAGACTGCAGGAAATACCCACTGAGATGGCAAAGGGGACCAGGAAAGTGGGGCAGGAGGAGAGGTTCTTGCCTCCTGCAGAGCTCTGCTCTTTGTAACAGTAAAGGGGACAGATCTGGATGACTGGATTTTTGACCCTGGCAATGATCACTTCTCAGTCAAGAAGCCTAGGGAGTAACGGGCCATACTTTCTTCCTCTTTACTATCTGTACCCCCTCTTTTCCCTTCCTTTTTCTATTAGGTGAGAGTTTGGTGACTAAGGGACTCGCTGTCACTGCTGTGTATTCCTGACATTCTAGGAGCAAACCCAGGGAAGGTTCTCTGTTGGCAGCAGAATCTATGGTGAGCGGTCCACAGGACTGGCAAGAATAGCAGACTGGTTTTTCAATTTAATATTGAGGGATTAACTTAACCAAGAGCATAATGACCTCTAGGATGAAAACTAAAAGTCAAATCAAGGACACGAGTGGTCTGAATAAATGGAAAGACACTCAAAGTTTTTGAAGTACATGACAACATTATAAAAAAGTCAATTTTCCCTCAAGTTAGTCTATATAACTCAATGCGATCCAAAATGACAATTTTAGTTTTTGAGGAACTTACTAAATTTATTCTAGAAGGATAAAGGTCCACAAATAGCTAAGCCAACCCTTATAAAGGAGAGTAAAAGGAGGAGACTTAAACTACCAGATAGGGCTAACTGTGCAATGTGTGCATGTACGATGTTCATACCCTGACATATATCAAATTGTATAATTACAATGCACCAATAAATGAACATAAAAAAGTTAAAAAAAAGAAGACTTGACTCATTATCATCACATTAAACACAGTAGTGTTGGCACAAAAACAGCTAAACAGACAAAAATAAATCAAATAAATAAAAAGCTCAGAGGTAGAACTCAGATATGCTAACGTAACATAAAAAAAATCTGGCACCACCAATCAGTGGGAGGCAAAAATAGAAAGTTTAGTAGATGGTGGGAAAACTGACTCTTTATATGGATAAAAATACAACTGAATCTTCATGAAACATCACATACAATGTGATAGATTAGAAACCTGTATGAGAAAGACACACTCATAAAGATACTAGAGGAAAAGGTAGGTGTACATCTTTGTGATGTGAGCCAAAAGGCCTTCTTTGAAATACGACTTGAAAATCATAAACCAGAAGGCAAACTTTTTTAAAAAAAGATAATATGAAGATATAAAAAGCATAGCTTTATAGTCAAGAAGGACACCACATATAATAATAATAGATAATAAGAGGGAAACATGTATTTTAAATGTTTAAAATTATTAAGGGATTAATATCTATATACAAGGAACTTTATACATCAACAAGAAAAAGATGGCACTGACAATTGAAAATGGGCAAGGGACATGAATAGGCAATTAACAGAAGAGGAAACCCTGGGACTTGAACAGGTGCTCAAACTCATTAATTATCAGAGAAATGTAAGCAGAAACAATAACAAGCGATCATTTTATATCTGTTAGATTGCAAAAAAAAAATTAGAAGGCGGAATCACAGTGAGAATTGGCTAGAATGGAGAGATTTACCTGTAGGGTTGATGGGGCTGTTGACCAACCACTTCGGAGAACCATATGAGAGCACTTAAACTAAGTCTATGTATAGACTAGCAATCTGAACTGCAATTCCCCCTGGTGAGTGTAACCCAAAGAACTATTGACACAGGAGGATAGAGATGTTCATTGTGGTGATCGGGAGTTGTATGTATGAGGAGATAAGAGTGTATCTTTGCAGCAGGGTGTGGTGGCATATACTTGTAATCTCAGTACTTAGGAGGCTGACACAGGAGGATTGCAAGTTCAAGGCCAGCCTCAGCAACTAAGTGAAAACCTCAGCAACTTAATGAGACCCTGTTTCAAAATAAAAAGGGCTTGGGGTATACTTCATAGGTAGAATGCCCCTGAACCCCAGAACCATCCCTCCTGAAAAAAAGAATACATCTTTGCAAAAACAGATACACCGTAGTAAGCAATAGTCAGAAGCCACAGTCTTAAGGCACACAGAGTGATACAGATGGCTCCTCGCACAATGCAGAGGGAATATAGAAAGATCAGAACAAAACACGTAATCATTTATAAAACTTAAAAACACTGATACAGGGGGAAAAAAAACCCACAATTTTTCCAGGAGTGCATTATGAAAGTACACATAAGTATGGTGGCTTATCGGGGATAAAAGGAATACAAATAGGGAATATTATTAAAATGGAACAAATGAATAAGTAAAATGAAATGACACAAAAGAAAGAATGAATGAATCGAAGGTCCTGTGATGACAATGCACCATGGACAGGGAGTATGATTAATTCAACCCTCTACACCTGAGGTCAAACAGAACATGGACAAGAAAGGACCAGAGGAAAAAGGTTCTGCGAAGAAATGTGGAGGTAGGGATTTTTCTGCCGGCATCTTCTCCCAGGCAACTGGGCCATTTTGAAAATACCAGCAGCTAACAAACACTTCTTATGAGCCTGTCTTACACCCCACAGGCAAAGTGTGCCCTGGGAGAAACTTCAAGATGAAAGTAACAAGTTCACAAGTGTCCCCAGGGGGATTTCCTTTTGCTATCTGCCTCTTCAAAACATTCTGGCTCTGTGATAAAATATTTGCATTCAAACTCCCACCAAAATATTTTCTAGAAAGCAAAATGCTAGACATCTGGGATTTGGGTGCTAGACATTTGGAATCTGGTGCAAGGAGCAATGCACACTCTTTTTAATTTAATTAATTGATTAATTAATTCATTTATTTTTGCGGTACTGGGGATTGAACCCAGGGGCATTCTACCTCCGAGCTACACCCCCAGCCCTATTTTTTATTCTTTATTTTGAAACAGGGTCTCACTAAGTTGCGGAGGGCCTCACTAAGTAGCTGAGAATGGCCACGAACCCGGATCTTCTGGTCTCAGCCTCCCAAGTACTGGGATTACAAGCGTGCGCCACCACGCCCGGCTTCCAATGTACACTCTTAAATTCAAGTCAGATTAACTTCTAATCTTTAAAAGAGTTTAGATTATGACATAAAGAGAAAGAGGGCTGCAGAACAACCCTGGGCAATAGCGCCATCTGTGGCAGGCAGGTGGGCCCTAGAAACGAGTGCGGGGTGAAATTGCAAATCACTGTAAGTGAAGAGACAGGGTGAGTGCAAGAGCTTCAGGGCAAGAGAGGGTGAGGAGTTGCATGATGTGGAAGATGGGTCCTAAGGCCAATAAGGTAAGGCAGCACCAACCCAGACAGACCCCTGCTCTGATTCTGCCAGACCTACACCCAAGCTACTTTGAAAAATTCCCCAATATTTTTTACCCCATCCTTTTCACTCCTGTTGTCTAGATGAAGGAACGTGAGCCACCCAGGGCAAGCCAATCTCCTTACTCTGTGCATAACAGGATTCCAGAGGCAAAATGTTGGACAAGTGTCCACATTTTCCAAAATGGAACTTTTTGTACTGTTCTTTTATTAAGGGGGAGGTAGAATAACCTTCTGTTTAACAATAGAGCCTTTTGGATAAGGCAAAATTTAGATTAAATTTTGTTCTCTGAGTTTAGTAGCCTCAATTTCCTCATCTACAAAGCAGGTAAAAAAAATATATCGCGGGGTGTTACAACCAGTAAGTGGGCTAATATATGTAATATGTATCTAGTGTCTGACACACAGTGAATGGTCACTAATGCTATCAGTTATTAGCCACTGCTATAAAATATATATTAATTGTAGACATTGTACACTACAAAGAAATATTTAAAGTAGAAGGTTGATGTCTCCCAGTAATCTACCCTCCACCTTGATTTAGAGTTTGATGATAAATGTATCTCCAGACTTTTTTTGTATCACACATATGAGTCAAACCATTTATTTTACTAAATACATTATTCTATTGCTTTATTTATTTATTTATTTATTTGGGGTACTGGGGATTGACTCCAATGGCATTCTGCCTCTGAGCTATATCCCCCAGCCCTTTTTATTTTTTGTTTTGAAACAGGGTCTTGTTAAGTTGCTGAGGCTGCCCTCAAACCTGCGATCCTTCTGTCTCAGCCTCCCAAGCACTGGGATTACAGGCATGTACCACCACGCCTGGTTTTACTGCCTTATTTTTTTAAATTCAATTAATAACATACTATGGGCACCACTTCTGTAAACATATCATGATCTCTCTTGTTCTTTTTAAAGGCTGCATACTACTCTACGATTTATTTAACTGGCTTCCTATTGGGTATTTACATTGTCTCCAGTTCTTTGGAATTATTACCAATGAATTTATCAGTTGTACAAACATCTTTGAACTTTAGGAAAAATTGTTGGGTCAAAGTGTAGTTACTTTTTAAAGGCTTTCCAAACATATTCCCCAGAGGCATTATAGAAATGGCAGAATCAACCGGGGTAGCCACCAATGGAATCATTTCAAATATAATCTTTCCAATCTTTCAGCATTGAAGCAGAAAAAAAGCAGGTTCATAAAGTCAAAAGTTACAAGTGAACCTCTGGCCAGAGGTCCCCATTCACATGCACCTCATTCCCCACAGCTCTCAGGTCCTGTAGCGTGTCCAGGTTGGGGACCGGGGTGCGCATCTATTAGTTTAATCTGTTTTAGTTTACCTATTGGTCCAGCCTGCTTGTCACCATCCCTCTTGTCCCGGTGGCTTTCCTGATTTCCCTGTGGGAAACTACCCTACTTCCATTTCATACAGAACTCTTGAAACTGTTCATGGAGGTGTGTTGTTTTCCCTGGGTGGGCCTGAGCTTGACCAACTTGACGGTGTATTTCCTGGGAATCTGAATCCTCAGACGAGTGAGGCAAGGACTACAAACCGTTTAGAGCTTATCATCCTGCAAACAGGACCCAGAAGACCCTTTCTCTTTGGTTCCTGAGTCTCTAGAGAGGGTCTATTTTCACTTCTGTGTCTTCAGCTCGGGCCCTTCCTGTGAATTGGGTTGCAGCTTTCTGTATTTCCTCACTATTAAACTGTTAGCTTTGTCTACATTAGCCAGAGTTGACCTCAGTGGCTGATCATGGGGGGGAAGGATTATTTTGTTTCCTTCAGTATTTACTTGAACATTTTTTTCTTTATTCAATTTTTGAGAAGGAAAACAAACCAAAACACTTTCCCCTATCATAAAGGCTTCTCAACATATCAATAGCAGCCATTTTAAATTATTTAATATTTTATACTGTATAAAACTTCTGGCAAAATCTGTATTTCAGAGAGAATGAAAGCAAGAAAAATCTGCTCCATAATGGCTTCACTAAGAGAGAGAGGAAAAAAAAAGATTCATCCTTTTGTCTACCTGGAGAGGCACTGTTCTATTCTATTGATTTCCCTGACACTACTGAAATTTATGGTAAGGCCACCTTTGAATTGTTTCCAAGTGGATTTGACAAAGCAAATCTAAAACCAAGAGACAGGATTTCCCTTGTACTCTTGCAGCAACCTGGAGGGGATTTGATTCTTCTCCTATGCACCAAGGAGATAATCAGCCCAAACACTTTACCAGGAGGAGTTTCATTCTAATCCCAGCACCTCCGCAAGGTCCCAGGTGCCCTTGGAGATCATCATTTACCAGAGTCCCCGTGCCTACAGCAGGGGAAATGTGCTGTACATGCTACAAAGGCTGCCCAGGGACCCTGCCATCAAAGAGGGACAGTATTATGTTCACCATCTCCACTCTTTCCTCTCCAAAGAGGCCACAAAGAAAATAAAGTCAGTAAGCCATCATGTAAGAGTTACAGCCTCTGGAGTCCTTTGGGCAGACTGCACATAAGTCAAGGGCAACTTTGGCTTTCTCACAGCATAAGGTTCTTAGAGTGTGAGGTATTCGTGGATTAAATGACTTTTAAGTGGTATTGGAGTTATAGTTTTAAGACCTAGGATGAAGCGACAGAATGTACAGGCGAACACGATGTAAAGTGTGAGGGCCATTGAAACGCCAGGCGTCATTACAGTCCAGTCAGGCTCAGTGAGAAGCCCTTGGAAGTGGATGACATGGAAAGTCAGGATGGAAGCATCAGACGCTGCTCTCTGGAAATGGGGCCAACCCAACATGCCCACAGCACCTCCTGGTGGTTCATCCCTGGAGTTGCAACTTCTCAAAGCCCACTCCCAGCCCTGGCTACAGAAAATTACCCAAGCATCATACTTACTCCCTTCGCTCTGACTGTCTTTGTTGGAGTTGTAGACCTGGAAAAGAGAAATAAAAATTTACTTGTGTACATTTTATACACCCTACAGGTTCACTGCAGAAATCGATTGCCTTCCCCCTTTCCCTACTTCGTACAATAAGATTGAAGGCAATTTCTGGCCCTTGAATACGAACCTTTTAAATAACTATCTACTTCTCAGTATGTACCTCAGCTGTTCTTAAGTATGCATGCATCAGAAGGTGCATGCATCAGAATCACCTGGGGAGCTTTACTGTAAAAAAAATCATATTCCATCCTTTTAAAAAAAGCAAACTTATTTGCATACATAAATAAAAAGAAAATTCATTAACTATGCACTAGGTGATGCGCTAAGCAATTCACAAGAATTATCTCACACAATCTACACAACAATTCAGCTTTGGCAGAGCTGTTATTATCACTGTTTTATAACTGGAGAATCTGAGGCATATAGAGGTTGACTAAGGTCTCACAGCAAATTAGTGGCAAAGTCAGGGCAAGGGTACGCTATAAACTGTTGAGTGGTAACACTGGAGAATGGAACCAGCCACTTTTAACTCTGTATTCTTTTGCAAATTTCTTACCATAAAACCTCTTAAATGATTTATAGAAATCATAAGGAGAAAGTGGCCCAATATAGTAAAAGAGAAGTGCCTCACTATAAAATAGACAGTGACATGCTGCAAGGGTCAGCAAGATTTTCTGTAAAGGGCCGGAGAGCAAATATTTCAGGCGTTGAGAGCCAAGAGGCAAAATTACTATTATTAAGTACATACTTATAATTTTACAAAATTTTCGATAAAATTTGAAATATAATAATCGGGCATAAGATTTAAAAATACAAGTCTATTAACAGGAAGGAAGAATCAAATTTCTGTTGGTTTAGGGGGATGGCACTTAGCCTAACTGGGGTTCAAAGTAAGTATTTCCCATTATCAATCAATTGCAAAGGTTCATCTCTAAATATCATGCGTAAGCTATCCAAACACAGGGAGCAGTCTGGATTTGGTCTGTGTGTCATAATTTACCTATTCCTGATGCACTGTCATTATTAAATAAGATGGAACTTCTGCTTAAGAAAAAAGAGAAGAATCATAGTGGCAAATTCTTCTTTGGTAATTAAGACTCTGTAGGTATGGAAAGGCATACCTTTTTGCTTCTGGGTTCAATCCTCAGTACCACAATACATATATACATACATACATACATACATACAGGTATGTATGTAAAGGCATACCAGTAAAGCTGGTTGCATAACTTAAGTATCTATCTATTCATCCATCCCAAGCGATTCTGATGGCCACTCTCAGCTGAGAACCACTTACTTAACTCCTAAAGGAACTAAGCCATGCACCTCTGAAAAGGGAGCCATTAAGCCCCCAAAACTTTTCACCTGCTAAGAAATATGGATGGGAATGGCAGGTGAGGAACTGGGCAAGGGCCTGACTCCACCCCCAGCTGCCTTGTGTTACTAGAACAGTCTCTTATGCACTCTGGGCCTTTACTGCCTCATCTGAAGGAGTTGCTCAAGTAAGTCTCTGAATTATCAAACTCTAAATACAACAAATAGCTGGGTGTAGTGGCACATACCTGTAATCCGAGTACTTGGGAGGCTGAGACAGGAGGATTACAGGTTCGAGAACAGCCTCAGCAAGAAGTGAGACTCTCATCAACCTAGCAAGGCCATATTTCAAAATAAAAATAAAAAATAGGGCTAGAGGTGTAGCTCAGTGGTAGAATGCTTCTGGGTTCAATCTCCAGTACCACAATGCATACATACATACATACATCATACAGATTTTATTATTATTCATTTTCTAAAAAGACTAAAGCTGCACAGACACTTACTGAAGGTCAGAAGGCAGAGGATAAAAGGAATGGGTTTATGTATATGAGGAGGATGGTCTATTAATAAATAGCCATCTGTGCCTACACTTAGAAGTGCTAGAAATTAGGAGTCGGAAGACTTTGATTCTAGCCTGGATTTCACTGCTGATCACTTCGTTTGGCTGAACTTGTTTCTCCATCTACAAAATGGAGTGATGTTACTTTGTCCACCTCTCCCAGGGCTGCAGTGAACATCAAATGAGACTGTGAAAGAGAAATAATCTGAAACAGTGCAAAACAAATTTGGGCTATACTAGTGGGAAAAGAACCACTTAACCATCATGGAATTTGGAGGAGGAAGAGCACAAGTCACCACAAAGTCTAGGTAAAGGTTGATATAGAGGTTGTGCTCTTTTCTTTTTTTTTTTTTTTTTTTTGGTACTGGGGATTGAACCCAGGGGAATTCTACCTCTGAGCTATACCTCCAGCCCTTTTTATTTTTTATTTTGAAACAGGCTCTCACTAAATTGCTGAGGCTGGCCTCCAATCTGCAATCCTCCTGTCTCAGCCTCTCAAGTATTAGGATTACAGGCATTGTGCTACCATGCCCGGCTTATTATACTAATTTCTATATGTAACAGAGGAAACACAGCAGCCCATTCTCCCTCAGCAGCCCATTTTCCATCACCTGTATAAGTGAAGAACTTGAACTAGACTATGGTTCTCAAATGGAGCTCTGCACAAGGACTACCAAAGGGGGCTAAGAGAGAAGCTAAGACTCCACTAACTAAATGTGCCCTCCTTTTGCTTCTTTGGGTTTTGTTCTTGTGGATATCAAACAAGGGATACTGGCTTTGAAAAGTCTGAAGACCTCTTGAGTAGGTAATTTCTAAAGTTACTTGCAATTCATTTGTGCATACACTTAACAAATTGAGTGCTGGCAATGGACAGGCAGTGTTTTAGATGCAGAAGATACAGATGAACAAGACAGCCATGATCTCTGCTCTCATGAAACTTTCCAATTAGTGAGGAAAAGAGAAATAAATGAATTCACAAATATGATTTCTTTAAATACTGAGAAGTACAATGGATACACTGAGTACAAGAGGGTACTGTGGGCGCATGGTGGGGAAAAGCTTCTCTGGAGAAGGAACGTTTGCATGCACTCTAAAAGATGAGAGGGGATCTCCTTGGGAAGTGCCCAGCAGGTCCCTGGAATCAGGACAGCGAGGCCTTTTGGAGGGAGGGAGGCCAAAGTGGTTGGCAATCAGTGCAAGGCTAGGAGAAGAGGAGAGGGCAGGGGACATCCATCCGATCCTGCAGATCTTTGTGAGCTGAGTGAAACAGGGAGCCAGGTAACAGCTAGGACCAGAGATTCATGGTGACTAATGTTCAATAACTCTGAAAGTTGGGGAAGGGGAGTGCAGGAAAAGAGACCGTATTTTGGCAAGTTGGTTTTTTTTTAAGCCATTCTCGATCCCTGCATTTCTCCCATTCAATTCAAACATGCTTTCCAAGAGAATGTGTGCTCCTGTTTATAAATAGAAAAATCTTGAAGGAATAGTAAAAATGCAGGGCTTTGAGCCCTCCTTAATTAGGAGGTGAGTTCACAGCAAATTGCTTTCCTTCAAGGTTTCCTGGGTCTCGGGAGACCCCTGCCTGGAACACCCAAGCATTCCCTGAACTGGGCAGGCGTGATCAATGAGCCAAAGGCGCCAAAAACATATGCTGCCAAATTCTCTGAGGCCATGTCATTAATCTCTGTCTGGTTTGGGTAAATGAGCCAAAGAGAATGAGTTTGGAAATTAGGCTAACAAACCATGCTTGCCAGGACTATGTGACTACACAGCTCAACAAGGAAGGCCCAGGGTGGGGAGCAGCCTCAGTCACAGGCCAGGGGGTGGCATGGAAATAGTACTAAACAGGAGCGACTCTGTTTACTGAGCACTTACCAAGTACCATATGTGACAGCATCTAATCCTTATAGCACCACAAGGATTAGGTCTAGTGTTACTCCTATTTATAGATATGGACCCTAAGGCCCAGAGAGTTTCCATAGTTTGTCCAAGGACCCAGAGCTGGTAATCGGTATACTATTCTATCTTGCCTCTACCAGGATGTTCCAATCCCCCTCTACCTTTCCAGGTAATGGCACATGCACATAGCTACCAACCCACTTCAGTGGGTGGTGGTATGGTTCATAAATACCTTCTATACTCACGGAAACAAAGGGCATCAATTCACCTTTTAGAAATGGTTTGTCTGCTCTGGGCAATCATTCTTCTATAGTTCTCATAGCTGCTCACTAGCAATAGACTGAGGCCCAGAGCCCGGAACAATGTCCTGAAATAAAAGGTCTCTTTGACCATGGCTTTGTCTTATGATTAGCAGCTCTATCTCAGGTGTATATGTTTTCAGGCATGCCTCCCAAGAGCTGTCTTCATAGGGTAGAACCCAACTCTTCAGTATCAACTCTAGCAGTTAATGCACCTTCTCAACAACCCAGATTAAGCTAAGTCTGTCTCTCCTGCTTAGCTCAGGTACCCCAAGACCTGGCCACATTAAAGCATCTTAGTTCTCTGTCTTTATGTCCTTTAATGTAGGTATGTTCTAGTTCCTGCTGATCCTGAACATGAACATTTATTAAAAATCCATGCCAATGAATATTTGTTTTCTAGTGTATGCTTCTAGAGAATTGAAATTACATGTGCTCACTATCTTATAAGTGTCCATCGGTGAGTCATTACAGAAGAATTTCAACGGATATAATAATTTAATGATAGCGATGCCGACAGAAACCCTGCTGTGTGTCAGACACCATGCCAAGCATCCTATAAGCATTCTCTTGATCAGTCCCCACACAACCTCATGTCATTACTCCTGTGGTAGAGATGAGAAAACTGAGGCCTTAGAGAAGTGAGGTCACTTGCCTCCGGTGAGGCAGCTAGAAATGGGAGGAATCCAGACAGAGACTCCCACAGTCTGAGTCCAGAGCCTAAGCATGTAACCACTAACCACATGATAAATAGAACATTGTGATGATGAGGATGATAAAGGTGATGAGCTGTCGTGGGCAGCTAGAGCAAGTGAGTCACTGGAAGAAACAACTTGCCGTGAGTCACAGAGAAAATGAAACTGGGTATGGTCTTCAGATCCCAGCCTGAAGCATCTACCATTCATCCATGCAACCAGCTGACAGCTAACAGAGAAGCAATGCTCCATGTTCTCTCAGAAGCACCGAGTTCTATCCCGAAGATAAATACCAGGGCAGGAAAGCAGGTCTTTGATACAGATCGCAGGGCACTGCAGTTCTATAAGCCCTCGCCCAGCAGCTACACTGGGAATACAATTTCATAAATCAAAGGAGGGTGCAGAAAGCCTTCCTATGCTTCCTCTGCACTAAAATGTGATTTTGCAATAAATTCTGTTCACTGCTGAGCCAATTCAATTTACATGTCCCTAGAGAATTAAGAGAGAAGACACAGAGTCATTTGGATTCCCAGAACTTTTCTACGGGTAACCCTTATTACCATTATACAAGCCGTACTGAGAAAGCGCAGAGAAGCACTTTTTATTGTATAAATTAAAGGCATAAGTAAAACAATAATTACATGGAACAGTCTTTTTTCTTTGATACACAGCTACATTAGCACGTGGCCATGTCACATTCTGGATCAAAATAAAGGTATTAGAGAAATAAGCAAACTTAATTAAAACCGCTGCTCCTATCTAAACTGTACTGTTTTACCTGAACTCACTCCCAAACTCTCTGATTTCCAGATGTCTCTTCTTAGCAGCCTGGGATGCGGAAGCCCCTCCCTCATGGCTGTTCCCAATGGACCTGACAACATGGAGACATAATAAACAGAGCTATGTCCCAACATCATGAAACACAGCGCAGGCTGGCTCTGCACTATTGGACATTATCTTGTCCCCTCTCTGTGACCCAAAGGGTCCACATCACTAGAGCTTGTACTTTTGGAGTTTCCCTGTCAGTGGTGACAGATTTGCAGTGAGCTGCTACTGCTTAGATTCAAAGTCCAACGTTACCACTTATTGGCTATGTGTACTTATCACTTAACATCTCCAGACCTTGGTTTTACCATCTGTAAAAGGGGTTTGCTGAGTTGGGCATAGTGGCGTATGCCTTATTAAAGGCATCCCGGTTCTTGGGAGGCTGAGATGGAAGAGCGCAGGTTTGTGACTGGTTTCAACAACTTAGTGAGGCCCTCCGCAACTTTTTTTTTTTTACTTTACACCAGGTTTATTCATAATTGCCCCAAACTGGAAAGTTTACCAACTTGTGAATGAATGAAGACATTGTGCTATATTAATACAAAGGCATGCGAATAGGCAATAAAAGGAACTGCTAGTACATAGGTGAATCTCAAAGGCATTGTGTCAAATGAACAAAATCACGTTCAAAAGATTCCATATGGTATATGTCTATTGATCTGAATAGATACAGAAAGCAGATGAGTGATGACCATACACGGCCCTCCGCAACTTAATGAGACCCTGTTTCCAAATAAAAAATAAAATAGTGCTGGGGTGTAGCTCGGAGGTAGGATGCCCCTGGGCTCAATCCCCAGTATTGTGATAGTTGGTCTGATTTGTCAACTTGGCTCACCCCAGATCATGTGACTTTGGTTGTGTAACAGCGGATTGAACCGGAAGTCCTGCCCTAAATGTGGGTAGCAGGGTTCTGATAGGTGCAGGATTTAGATAAAAAGAAGGAGAAAGCTGTGTAGAGGTAGCCGAGACTCTTCCTGAAGAGAACGCATCTGCTCTCGTTTGAGATCGTCAGTCTGCAATTTTGCCGTTTCCTTGAGGAGCTTCTTGATCTTCTGCTCTTGTCTGGATCCTCGGCCTCCAGCCTTCGAACTGAAGCTTAGCCATCATTTCTCCGAGGAGTTTCCTTGTCTTCACATCTTGGACTGGACTGAATTGGTGGCTCCAGCTCTTGGACTGCCTGACTGGCTGCTGATTCCTCTGATTCTTCGCGTGCAGTTGATACTCGGGACTGTACTGTGAGCTGATCTAATAAGTCCTTTTTTTTTCCATTCTGTGAATTCTGTTGATCTGGTGAACCCTAACCAATACAAGTATCACAAAAAAGAGGGGGATGCTGATATCCCAAACACTCAGGGTTGTTGTGAAAATTAAATTGAATCATGGATATAAAATATTTTACACAGAGCACAGAATACAAATTCTATAGCCCACAGAGTATCCTATAAAGATTAATTTTCCTCCTGATCATCAACAATATTCACCTCCTTCCTCCTGATCATCAACAATATATATTCACCTCCTTCCTGGTCTTCAGACATTTTGTTTAAAACAAAACAAAAACCTCTCCTGGCCAGAGAAGGTTAGCCCCTGTGGGGTACATGGCTAAGGGTGGGGATGCAGCTTGAGGGACCCAGTACACTGGTCTCATTAGCGTCATAATATATCCCAGGACACTACTAAAGAACAAAGGGTAAGGAAAGGAGACAATCTAAAGCCAACTAATGTGAAGTGATGATTCTCAATTTTTCAAAAATCAAAGCAATTAATCATAAAAATACCATCCACTACCAACTATTTTTTTCTACTTATTATGTGCCAGGCACCACGCTCAGCATTTACATGAACTATTTTGTTTTCTCCTCAAGCCTGTGGGGTATTACCAGGGCCTCTATTTCATAGCTTCATATAGGTTAGTTAACCTTCCAACTTGCTACCTTACAGAGGTAGCAAGTTATATAGAACCAGGATTTGAACTAGTCAGAGCCCTATAGACTAGAGTTAACCACCACTTCATGCAATTTCCCCACCCAGTTCTGCTTTCCAGAGGAAAAATAGCTCAGTGGTTAACAAAGAACTCAAAAGAACTAAGCAGTAATTAAAACGGCAACAATGCAACGATTATGTAAAAACACAATTTCCACCCAATTTAAACATAACAATAATTCTACAAACTTCCAATTAATACAGGTATGGCAGTAATTGAAAACCACAGTCAGCTTGAGATACTTTAAAACTCCCCCCAAAAATATCCCTCCTAAACACTATGAGCACAGAGAGAACTAGCCAGTTTAGCCCAGGACTGTGTAGCAGGCAGATTCCTCAACAGAGCACCACATTAGAATACTCAGCAAACTCATCCCAGCACAGGGGCACATGCCTGTAATCCCGGTACTTGGGAGGCTAAGACAGAAGGATTGCAGGTTCAAGGCCATCCTCAACAACTTAGTGAGACCCTGTTTCAAAATAAAAAATAGGACTAGGGGTGTAGCTGGGAGATAGAATGCACCTGGGTTCAATCCCCAGTACCAAAAAGAAAAAAGAAAAAGAATACTCAGCAAACTCTAGTAATTGGTTAAATTTGGAAACTCTTAATAACAACCCTGAGAAGTCACTAGGAAGATACCCTGGGTCTGTGGGATGCTGCCCACTAAAACCCAATGAATTTGGGTGTCAGGAGGACCTCTCTTCATGGGTGTGCACAAGCCGCGCTTGTTAAAGCTTTCAAGAAGGAACTGTGTGCGTCGGACACCTGCAGGGATAAAATGAGTTTGAAATGCTTGGAGTAATGGAACCAACCTAGGTGTCCATCAACAGATGAATGGATTACAAAATTATGGGAAATACACACAATGGAATTCTATTCTGCAATAAAGAACAAAATAATATCATTTACAAGAAAATGGAAGGACCTGGAGAACATTATGTTAAGTGAGATCAGCCAATCACAGAAAGAGAAGGGTCATATGTCTTCTCTAATATGCTTAAGCTAGGGAGCAATGAGGACACAAAAGGGCCTCCATTCAACAGTGGAGAAGCCCCCGTGAAGTCAGGGAACTGATCTAAGGGAAGAGGAAGGGGAAGAATGAAGTTCATCAGTGGAATTTCTACCATCGACCATATTTCATATGAGAATATACCAATGTCAATCTCAGTAGTACTCTGTGTTGGGGGGAGGGGAGGGGGCACCAAGTGCCGTGTGCATGTACGTTAATGTCAATTTGATTTCCATTGTGATGTGAGTCTATAATGCACCAATAAAAGCACATTAAAAAATTTAAAAAAGAAAGGCTTAGAGTAAATAAGGATGTGTCTCAACTTGAGGGGGGTGGAGCGTGGGAGTTAGGTAAGGGTGTCCCTTCCTCCCAACAGAAACGTGCCTTTCTTATCACCATGGTATAAGTGACAAAACGTGTTCAAAAGAATAGAAATAAAATGGGGCTGTTGCTACTTTCTTATTTCGTTGCTGGCAGCACTCCCTTCAGATCTCCCTGCTACCAGCACTGCATTTACCGTCGTAGGGAGGCTCTCTCAAAAAGAAAGCCAATGAAAGTATATTTGACGGCATTTTCCAGTAGCCTATTCCTGAACACATGTCAAGACCTTGCTCTTGCCCTGCAGAATTACAGGTAAAGAGGGTTCAGTAACTGGCATAGAGAAGGCCACTCAAAAAGTATTGATCTGATGAATAGGTTGAGTGGAAGGAATAAGACAGAAACTGAAATTAAAAAAAAAAAACACCAAGAGTTGTGAACATGTATCTTTCTGA
Organism: Glis glis; assembly: GCA_004027185.1. NCBI lineage: Eukaryota > Metazoa > Chordata > Mammalia > Rodentia > Gliridae > Glis > Glis glis. Next base: position 31,599 of record PVJS01007091.1, read on the forward strand.
CACTCTGTACCCCAATATGATGTAAAATTACAATGTACAAAAAAAGGTTCTGTGGCACACACAAATAAATGAATAAATAAATAAATAAATAAAATTGAGAGGATTAAAATAGAAAACAAAACAAAACATCTTCATGTCGGTTCATGAGGGCAAGGCATTGGCCAGACAGCCATGCTTAGCTAGCCAGAGCTACTATTTTCAGGTGACTGTGTCTTATTGTTCCCCAAATCTGGAAAATTCCCTAGGAATGTTCACCTTACAGGAGAATGGAAATATAGAATTCAGGTCTAATTGTGAGAAAATACAGAGCAGATTTATCTTATTTGGCTTAATTCAAGGCCATCAAAACCCCTCACGCAGTCATTTATTGTCTGCGGTCCACTGCTGCATGTTAGCGCCACACCCAGCAGGCGACAACAAATGTTGCTAACTGTTTCAGAGCCCACAGTGCCACCGGGGAGTTCTGAAATGAGGGTCAGGGAACGGCTTACTGTCCTTGATGGGACTCAGTCCCCTCCCTTCTGCAATCAGAGACACCTTTGGACTTAGGTAGTCGTTTGGAAAAAGGTCCAGCAAAAGGTGACCAAAAGACTGTGCTCCTAAAGCCATCTGGCTAGTCTTCTGACAGACCCTGAAGCCTTCTTGCAGACCAAGACAGAACATGCTAGTGAAGGAAATTGCTGCTTGCTGTCCAACATTAGGAAAGTGATGATCGACAGAGAAACAAACTTCATTTTATATTAGTTCAAGCACTGCCTGCTGCTTTGAACCTTTTTTTTTTTTTTTTTTTTTTTTTTGCGGTACCGGGGATTGAACCCAGGGGCGTTCTACCTCCATGCTACACCCCCGGCCCTATTTTTTATACTTTATTTTGAAACCGGGTCTCACGAAGTTGCGGAGGGCCTCACTAAGGAGAGAGAGAGAGAGAGAGAGAGAGAGAGAGGAGAGAGAGAGAAAGAGAGAGAGAGAGAGCGAGCTGAGGCTGGCCACGAACCCGGATCATCCGGTCTCCGCCTCCCAAAGTACTGGGATTACAAGTGTGCGCCACCACGCCCGGCTGCTTTGAACCTTACAGATATAAAAGGCTTATCTCTTTGCACTATTCCTCAGCAATACTGGACACCTGCGATGACTCCTGCTCATTGTCCATTTCCTTCTTTTTCTAGGGACGCCATTTTCCTAGAGAAGCCACATCTGCCCAGTCCATGTGGTTTGGACAGGACTGATCCAAGTCTGTCTTTAGGTCTGGCTGTGTGATCCAGGTTATATATCCTACTGTGCATTTGATTTGCATCAGGCCAAATGCAGCCAACCACACTTGCTCTTAACATTTTTTTTTAAAAATCACAATTGTGGGAAACAATAGCTGGGTGTGGTGAAGCATGCCTGTAATCTCAGTACTTGGGAGGATCACAGGTTTGAGGACAGCCTCAGCAATTTAGTGAGGCCCTCAACAACTTAGCAAGACCCTGTTTCAAAATAAAATAGGACTGGGATGCGGCTCAGAGGTAGAATGCCCCTGGGTTTAATCCCTAGTAACACACACATACACATACACACACACACACACACACACACACACACACATAGTTGTGGAAAACAAGGTCTGGCTTTGTTGCTGAGAGAATGGGATGCATGTCTTATGTTTGAGTGGCCAACTCCACCACCACATAAGCAAAGCCTAAAAAAGGTCAAAGGAAAATAGAGCCATGTATGAAGGGGGACTGGGTTCCAATCATAGCATTTAGACCTTTTTATCTCAAGGTATCTGTAGTTCATTCTTGCTCTTCCCACAGTGAACCAATAGCATCCATTTTATTTCTGTTTTTAAATTATGCATCTGTGACTTACAGCCAAGAATTGTGACAAATACAAAAAAGGTACAAGAGAGAAAAGCTTACTTGAGTTTTACAGGGAACTCTGGAATGAAGGAAAAAAGGTGCAACGAAGGGAAATGAAAAGAAAAATTTGTGCCACCCTTGAGTTTCCTTCCTTCCACATCCCATAGCCAAGCAGTTCCAAGTTTTATCACTTTTATCAATGTCCTATATCTGGCACCTATTCCTTATCCCCATTTCTTTTTCTATTGCACTAGGTTGGATTTTCTTTGCCTTCTTATCTGGACCAGTTTTTGGCCTTCTCCTGGGTCCTGCCAGCCTCACTCTCTCTTTCTCTCTCTGTTCTAGTCTGTCATACACACTGCTCCTGCAAAACGTCTCCTTAAACATCCCAACCAAAACTGACATCCCAACCAAACAGCTTTGGTTATAGAAGAGAACTTTCCAGATATTGCAATAGGAGAGGAAGAGAGGGCCGAAGGAAGGTGGATATGATAAAGGCATGATATATGTATGTAAATGTCTCAGTAGACCCATTAATTTGTACAATTAATATGTGTTAATAATTATAATAATTTTAAAAAGACATCCCGATACCAGTCTTCGGATTCTTGAAGGGCTGTCCTGTGGAGGGAGGGGATTCTTCTCAATAGAGATGAAGGTCCTGGTGGAAGCCAGGAAGGCAGATTTTAAACAGTGATAAATAGGTGAAGTGAAGAGCTCGTCCTGGTACACTCACAGTAGGGATGGCCCAATGTCACCATCAGGACTAAGCTCCCTTTTATCTGGAAGGCCGCCGTGGGCATCCCTGCACTGATAAGTTGAGCTGCATCTGGGGTTTAATCATCATTTGGCTGTTCTTTCCCTGGTACGGGCCTTGGATGGATTCCAGAGCATGGGAAGTGGATTTGAACAGAGGAGAGTGAGGTAGTGGCCGGGCATGCCGCGGGCTTTGGAGGCTTACAGTAAGGCCAGTGCTGCCACTTTCCAGCTCTATGCCCTTAGATGATCACTGAACATTTCTGAGTTCGTTTTCACATCATAAAGCAGAGCTAAGTAATAATAGCTGCCTTATGAGCGTATTGGGAGAACGAAAAACAGTTCATATAGTGCCTGAAGGCGTTAAAAATGTTATTTCCTTCTTCCCTGTTCCATTGAGATTTCCTGACTTATTTGATGGCTACAGACCACCTTCACCTCTCCCTTCTTTGACCTCTTACTGCTCTTATAGACTGTTCTACAGAACTTAGCACCTTTGAATACAATATGTCATTCTTCATCATTTCCATTCTCCAACCAAATCAATTCTGACGACAGGGTCATCCTTACACTTCTGGTGGGGGGAGGGGTCTACCAAACAACTAACATGGTGCTGAGCACCTATTCAGTGTCCAAGAAGTCCCTCCCGATTAAAGGACAAGGAGCTTAAGATAAGAGGATACAGAGTCCTCTGTTCGCGTCCTTCCCAGTGGGTCAGAAGCAGGTCATAATGACCGTGATGAGCAAATTATCCTTATAGTGATGTTTTCACATTTTGAGTGCAGCTGGCACTTAACTGCACTTCTCTGTGAGAAATTTCAAATTAAGCAGCTACAATTTCCAGGGGAAAGGTGACACAGCTCCTCTTGGAGCGTGCAGGACATTCTCAGAGAAGGGACAGGCCGTTTATTTACACTTGTTTTCAGTCCTGCTGAATGAAACATGTACAAAATGTCTGTGGGGTTATTAACGCTGATCGTCGTCCTGCTCCTCCTCCCCCCGGCTTTGATTTGTGTGATACATAAACACTGTTGTCATAGTTATAATTCAGGAAGTTTTGTTGTTTGACCTTAAGAAAAATTCAACCTCAAATCAGGATAGCGTTGACTCTCTAGATCACCACAGACCATCAGAGGGTAGGATCTGCCAAATTCCTTCCAGCTTCTAGAAGGAACTACTGTATTTTGGGTAACAAGCAAGCAACAAGAAGAGGAAACGCTGCAGTGTTATGCAATTTCCTTGCATTTCATATTCAGAAATCCTGAAAACCCCCTATAAACAACTTCCTCAGCTTCCAACTGCAGATTAGAACCACAGCCAATGTCAACAAAAACTGGATGCAAAAGAGGAAAAGTGAATTCTAAGTAATATACAAATCAAAAAAGGAGTATTTCAGGAAATTTTTCAAGGCGGCAGAAAGGGCACAGACTCACTCGATATCAAATGCACGACGGTTAGCAGATGGCGTGTGAGCTGACGAGTAAGTAGGATGTGGCCAGGTCACAATAAGAGGAGTCTTCTGACTCTAACATTTCCTGGCTTCATGCTGATGCAACATTAAAAAGTGGGTGTGAACCCACTGGCCTGTCAGCATGCTGCTTCCATGAGTGGGGAGGGGACCACCTTCTGTCCCCTAGAAAAGCCTGAAATCTTAAATAGAGAATGTCTTCATGTGTTCCCCCCTCCCTCCCCACCATATGCTAGGAAATAGTTGCACAGATCCATTAGCAGAAGAGAGAACCTTGGTTTTGAATGTGTGTGTGTGTGTGTGCGTGCGCGCGCACGCGTGCGCTTTGGAAAACTGTAAATGAGAAACTTCTCAGTGCAATATGCAGGGTCCCAAAGTAGGAGTCTGTGAGGTTCATCTCCTGCCTGCACAGGGCCCTGCCAAGGTGAAAGCAAACTCAGGCAGAGCATGAGTCACAGCACTGGGCTGCTCCACTCCACTTGTAGGCCCTCGTCCTCCAGAGCCAAGTGGTCTTTACACAATCTCCACTATACCCTGAGGCCAACTGAAGTCAAAGAGCTCCAAGCACTTCCATGACCTCCTTATCCACCACGATGCCCACTGAGATGCACAGACGCCGGGAAAGGGGACTTCTTCCCTTGCCAAAGACAGCTGTGAGTTCAGACACTGCCATTTCCAGAGATGACTCAAAGCTGAGTTTCCCACCCCAGATCTAGAAATATTCCTGATACCCATACGTGTGCATGCGGCGCGGGGGTCTGAGAATAGTAACTCTTCTATCCATTGCTCTGAGCTGCAGGAAAAGGGGACTCCCCACCAGTAACAGCCCATTATGACTTTAATTTGCACTTCCCTGATGATTAGAGATGTTGGACACTTTGTCCTGTGCTTCTTAGGTATTCTTAACCTTCATTTATGAAGTGTTTCTTCAAGTCTTCTGTCCAAAATCTTTTAATTACATTGTTTTTTATGACTGAGTTTTATGAGCTGTCTATACATTCTGGGTATTTCCTTTGTCAAATATATGTTTTGCAATATTTTCTGTTATTGTGTAGCTTGCCAACTAACTGTTTCAATGGTGTCTTTTGATAGGCGCAAGTTTTTCATTTTAATAAAGCTATTTTTTTTTGGTAGGGCTACTGTTTCCTGTGTCCTATGAAGAAACCTTTGCCAACCTCAGACGGCAAAGATTTTGTCCTCTGTTTTCTTCTAGAGGCTTTATAGTTTTGGTTTTTATGCTTATGACCCATCTTGAATTAATTTCCCTTGTTCCCCTCGTTTGTAAACATAATGTACAGGTGTTTCTGAGCTCACAGCCCAGATTGGGAACTCACTGGTTTAAAATACAAATTTAGGAAGAAGCAGTATTAACCCACCTCATTCCCCTTTCCCTCCCTCCTTTCCTCCCTCCCTCCCCCCTCCCTCCCAGAAAGTTTCAATATTATAGAATTGATTTATATAACCTTCGAGGGCCCTCACGATATTAACAAAACTGACATGTGCTTCCTACAACTCAGCTCACAGTACTGGGATTACAAATATGCACCACAGCGCCTGGCCCCATGGATGCTTTTGTGCAACAAACGCGGAGTCAAGGGATTCCAACAGAGGCTGTTGTAGGATGATAACATGTACGTTCAACTTCACTAGGTGTTGGGTGTTGTGCTAATGTACGTTCCCACCAGCGGTGCATCAAGAGAGCCCCATGATTTACTCTTTAGAAATTCCCAAAACTTGAGCCGGGCGTGGTGACGCACGCTTGTAATCCCAGTACTTTGGGAGGCAGAGACCGGAGGATCCGGGTTCGCGGCCAGCCTCAGCCCTCTCTCTCCCTGTCTTTCTGTCTCTCTCTCTCTCTCTCTCTCTCTCTCTGTGTCTCTCCTAAGTGAGGCCCTCCGCAACTTTGTGAGACCCGGTTTCAAAAATAAAGTATAAAAAATAGGGCCGGGGGCATAGCGCAGAGGTAGAACGTCCCTGGGTTCAATCCCCGGTACTGCAAAAAAAAGAAAAAAGAAATTCCCAAAACTCCTTCCTTGGACCTCTCCGCTTATCTCTCCCTTTCTCTTTCTGCACATAACACTTAGAAATCTCACTCTTTCCCATAGCTTCAACAGGTGCGTCTATGCAGACAGTGGCCCACCTCTGACCTGGTACCCCACCTCCCTCCAGTTGTCTTAGCAGCAGGCCTCCATTCCCAACTGTTTGCACGGCATCTCCATCTGGGAATTTCCTCGAAGCTCAAACCTAGCATCTACCTCTCCTATTGCCACCAAGAAGTGTTTCCTGAGATGGTGGGAAAGGTTACACCTTACAACTTGTAAATAAGCGGCCAGGTAAGTGCTCTCTTTTAGCAGGCAGACAGCAAGGCCAGTGAACAGAAAAAAAACCATAAAATACATAAACCTATTTTCACATGGCAACTGCTACGTTCTCCTTGCGACAGCTCTTGGGCCTCCCTGCCCCCTCTACACAGTGGAGATCACACCACCTGAACTAAAGGACAGAGAGCAGCAGCCGAGCAGCTGGCACCATGTCTGGCACTGAGTAAATGCTCAGAAAACAGTTAAGAATCACTATCTCAGCTAATGGCATCACTTTTATCTCAGTAAGCTGGACGTAATATCTTAAAGTGCCATCTTTTCACTCCCTCACGTAACTGGGTGACAGCCACACGCGATCCTTCCTCTGTGGTCCTAACACCCACATGGGAGTGCAGCCTTCCTGCTTGGATGGCCTTCACACTGGTTTCACTTCTGTCCTCGCTCACCAGCACATCCTTCATGCAGCCGCAGCTCTGGAATCACTTCTCAAAAACTTCCGTGGATGTGTCATTCCTTAGAGCATAATGTCCACACTTCTCTGAGTGGCCTCTGCCAAGCTCACCCAGCATTTCCTATCTTTCTTCCCACTTTCCCCTCATGCCCAGGATCAGGCAACGACTGACTATTTCCTACATTTGCCTCCTGCTTTCCTGTTTAAGAATCCTTATTTTTTAGCCCGGTGTGGTGGTGCAGTCCTGTAAGCCCAGTACTTGGGAGGGTGACACAGGAAGATTGCAGAATCGAGGCCAGCCTCAGCAATATAGTGAGACCCTCAGCAACTTGGTGAGACCATGTTTCAAAAATAAAAAGGGCTGGGGGTATAGCTTGGAAATAGAATGTCCCTGGATTCAATCGCCAACCCCCCCCCCCGCCTAAAAAAAAAGAATCCTTATTTCTGCCAGGTATGGTGATGTATGCCTGTAATCCAGTCCTTGGGAGGCTGAGACAGGAGGATCACAAGTTTGAGGCTAGCCTCAGCAACTTAGTGAGACCCTGTTTCCAAATAGGAGGAGGAGGAGGAGGAGGAGGAGGAGGAGGAGGAGGAGGAGGAAGAAGAAGAAAAAAGAAAGAAAAGGGCTGAGGGAGTAGCTCAGAGGTAGAATGTCCCTGGGTTCAATCCCCAGTGAGTGCCATGAAAAAAAAATCCGTTTTTTTTCCAGGCACTGTGGCATACATGTGTAATCCCAGTATTTGGGAGGCTGAGACAGGAGGATTACAGGTTTGAGGCCAGCCTCAAAACTTAGTGAGACCCTGTTTCAAAATTTAAAAGAGCTGGGGTATGTGGTTCAGAGGTAGAATGCCCTTGGGTTCAAACCCCTGTAATACACATACACACCACACCACACCACACACACACACACACACACACACACACATTCTTATTTCTATTTTCTTGCTGAGAAAGACGTTCTATCCATTACTGCCTATGCAGATATCCTTCAATGTTCTACTTCTGTGTATCTCCCCCAGAAAACTGGCTTCCACTCCCTTGGTCTAAAATCATCTTTTCTATTTCAATAGCACTGTGTCACACCTCACATTGATCTCTTCCACTCTGAAGTAAAGATAAGGCATCAGATTTACCCCTGTGGATCCCAGTAGGCATTTAGTAACATGTACAGTAGGCATTTAGTAACATGTGCATCTAAAACATTAGATGAACCACACAATGAACCAAGGACATTGAAAGTGCTGTACATGCACATCCCAGAATCAGTTTATATTAACTTTGAAAGGTGCCAATCCCAAAGTGGTTATATAATTCAACCCCAAATGGTTATATAATTTAAAATGAACTTAGGACTGAAAGATCTTCAAATCTAGGAAGTACAAGTTGCCACCTGCATACCAGTATTTTAGGTATTACACCACTCACTTACAGTTGTGCTCACACCAAGAAAGCTAAGCAGCCAGTGCCAGGCCAGGCCTGGGACCCAGATTCCCCCACTCCTAGCAGTGTGTCAGGGTCTCTCACAGTGTGGCAGCTCACATAGTTTCTGCAATGGCAGCCAACCTTTATTTATTCCATGTGCTTAAAAAAAATCACTACTGCGCTTCTTAAATCATCTTGGAGCATCTCAAACGAGCTGTGAAATAATGAATTATTCAATAAATAGTGTTCAGATAACAATAATCATTGGGGGGATCAAGGCTCTACCTTACATTATGTTTTGATGCCAAAATAGATCCCGCATAAATATTTATCTTAGAATGGGGATACACTCAAGCAAAAACAGAATACAGACAGTAGTGAATAGCCTTAATACAAAGTGCTCCTATAGTGAATGAGAGAAAGGTAAATACACCAAAAGAAAAAACATGGAAAAATAAAAAAACTAGTTGTAGAGGAACGACAAGTATTCTAAGAATTTTCAAAATCAATAGAAGACAAAGAAATTTGAATTATAACAAAAGGATTTTTTACCTTTTGAAAAATAAGAATGTGTTTTAAAAAATTGGTAACACCTAGTAGGTATGTGGGCTCAGGCAGACAGGCATTCCCATATGGGGCTTACAGAAGTGTAAACTGACTTAATCTTCATGGAGGGCAAGCTTCAAAAGTAGATACATTGTTCAACAAGCAAATCCACTTCTATGAATGTATGCTAAGGAAAGAACCAGGAAAGGTTTCAGTGAATGCACAAGCCCCTGCTTATTATATGTAAAACATCATGGGTTTATGTATTTCTCTGAGGAGAGTGCCCACAATTTTCTTAATATTATCAAAGGAGCTTCCAAGTTTCTCAAGGACTTGTGAGCCAGGCATGGTGGTGCATGCCTGTAATCCCAGTACTTGGGAGGCTAAGACAAGGAGGATCACAGATTTGAGGCCAGTCTCAGCAATTTAGCGAGGCCCTCAGCAACTTAGTGAGACCCTGTTCAAAATAAAAAATAAAACAGGGCTGGGGGTATAGCTCAGAGGTAGAATACTCCTGGGTTCAACCCCTAGTACCACAAAAAAGAAGGAGGAGGAGGAGGAGGAGGAGAAGAAGGAGGAAGAAGAAGGGAACAACTACTACTACTACTACTACTACTACTACTACTACTACTACTTCTGGTTGTGGAATAATACTTAAAAATAAGGAGCAGCAAGTATTGCTAGTTGTCTATACAACGGCCATTCTTTCTTAACAGAAGACCCCTAAAATGTGGAAGCAAAATATATTCAGCTGAAAATATTACATTCCTCATAGGTAGGAATGTGACACAGGGCTGGGGAAGGGAGACTTAAGTGGATGTATACTGGGGATTTCTCAAAAACCTTTGTTTCTCTGACATATACACCACTCCTTTTCTCTTTTTCCTGCCTGAACCACAGATGTGAGGCCAGGCAGCCATATTGTAATCATGAGTTGACGAGGAAGACCAAAGCCTACATCCTAAGGATGCAGGAGCAAAAAGATGTAAAGAACATGGGTCCCTGACGACCTCACAGAGGAACCCTGCCTGTCCCAGAATGCCTCTCTTCCATCCTAATGCCTAAAGACTCTCAATTCTTTAAAGCCACTTTTTGTTAGATTTTCAGTTGTTTATAGCAAAATGCACAGCTAAACTGACAGATATGAGAAAATAAAATAAAGAACATGAAAATTCCACCTATAGAATAATATGCAGAAAAGTGATCTAGTTTTTGTTTATAGGTGTGTATGTGTGATCACACAGTATAGGTATACACACAGAGTGAAAATTGAAAACACAAGACATTAAGCATATAAAAAAAATCCTGTTGCCAGGCATGGTGGTACCACTTATAATCCCAGTAGTTGGGAGGTTGAGACAGGAGGATCACATGTTCAAAGCCAGTCTCAGCAACTTAGTGAGACCCTGTTTTAAAATAAAAATGAAAAAGGCTGGGGGTGGGGCTTGGAGGTAGAATGCCCTTGGGTTCAATCTCCAGCACCAAGTAAATAAATAAAATCCTCTGAGAGTGAAATGAATTATAATCATTTTTCTCTTCATGCTTTTAATTATTTTCCACATTATCTAGAATATGTTACTAGTTCAATCATAGAAACATATTGTTTCGATGTAAAAATGCATAAAAATCTGCATTCTTTCTTCCTTGAACCTCTCTACTTCCCGCAGACTTCAGATTTTTTTCCTTTCTATATATGACTCTTTTTCTTTTTTTTTTTTTTTTGTGGTGCCAGGGATTGAACCCAGGGGCGTTCTACCCCTGGCCCTATTTTTTTTATAGTTTATTTTGAAACCGGGTCTCACGAAGTTGCCGATGGCCTCACTTGGTAGAGAAAGAGAGAGAGAGAGAGAGAGAGAGAGAGAGAGAGAGAGACGGAGAGAGAGAGAGAGAGAGAGAGAGAGAGAGAGAGCTGAGGCTGGCCACGAACCCGGATCCTCCAGTCTCCACCTCCCAAAGTACTGGGATTACAAGTGTGCGCCACCATGCCTGGCTTATATATGACTCTTTTTAAAACAATAGGAACAAAGGATTCCCACATTGGAGTCTTGCTCACCATGGGGCAGCGTGGGACAATCAGCCTCCCATAGCACAGTGGCCTCCACTTCCGATGCCCTCGAGCAGCAGACAGCCAGGTGACCTGTCCTCACAACACTCCACCAGCCACCAAGGCACAACCCTGTGTGGCAGACTGGGCAAGCTCTCAGGGCTGCTCTGGGGAGCTGGGATGTCGCAAGCAGCTCCCAGGTGATCTGGTCAAAACAACCACCCACCCTTGATGCAAGGCTGCGTGTGTGTGCCACAGGTAGACGGCATAGTGCTTCCTGGCCACATCCAGGCAACACACAGGGACGGCGGGGCCCCTAGATGACCAGCCTTTGAGCCGCACCCCGCGTCTCCCAGTCAGGAGTTGCCAGGGCCTGGCTGCAGTTTCAGGACCATCTTCCTCCTACTCCAGAAAAGGAAGGCTCAACAAGCTTGGGATCTGGAGCTAGTTTGGCTAATGGTAGACAAGTAGGGATGAGGAAACAAGGCCATTTTAACACCTCTCAAGAGGATTGGTCTAGAACAAAAGGGCGAGACCAGACCCCAGGCAGGTCAGATAGCGAGGCAGAAACGGGTGTTGGCCTTCTGATTCCACATGGCCGTCAGGCGGGACAATGGCATCATTCTTGCTCTGCAGCCCTGCCCAAACTTCTCTGTTTAGTAAAGTTCAAATGGGGGGGGGGGGCAGACAGTCTCCCGCCACAAGACACCCCTGTCCTGCCCCAGAGTGAAGCCAGCAACTGTGTTTAGGGGATCACAGCCCTGATCTCTGACCCAGAGTGAAGCCAGCAACTGTGTTTAGGGGATCACAGCCCTGATCTCTGACCCAGAGTGAAGCCAGCAACTGTGTTTAGGGGATCACGGCCCTGATCTCTGACCCAGAGTGAAGCCAGCAACTGTGTTTAGGGGATCACGGCCCTGATCTCGCTCCACTATTGTGATTCAGGGAGAATCAGAAGCATTCTGAACACAGTGATTATTCTCATTAAAAAGGAGCCCAGGCACTCTCCAGCGCTCCGGCCAGTGGCCAGCGGCCAGCCCTCGGACTGCTCCAGCCACTTCTGTAACCTGCTCGGTTTCCATCTTTGCCTTGGGGGCTAGGGAAGTATGTGCAAGGCAGGAAATAAGCCTCGATGAAGCCATCCATCCACTACATCTGAGCAGCCTGCTCAACATTTGGTCACAGGACGTTTTCAGCCTACAGAAGCAGCATAAAGGGAAGGGGGTCAGGCTGGCTCACATGCAGGAAGAAAGAGCTGGAGGTTGGAGGGACTGGAGGACAGACTTGCAAGCAAGTGATGTGGCAAAAGCCCGCAGGAGCCCCTCTCTGCATCAACAAGCTGAGTCAAATGCAGGCGGATGCACAGCTGCAACAGAGGATACCCTGGCAATGCCAGGGACTGGGGAGCTTTAAAAGGGCGGGAGGGGGAGGTGCTGAATCCACTCTGAGCCACCTGGGGGTGGGTTGAGAGAAGGGCCTCCCTCCACCTGGGACAAAAGTGACTCCAGTTTGGTTTTGACTGGCAGTTCTGGAGAAGAGAAGGGGCGGCAAGAAGGAAGAAGGATGTAGTCCTTTTAAGTAGACAGAAAGATCATTTGATTGAAGAGAATTTTGCCACTTAAGATAGGAGCTAACCTGTTTATTATAATAAAAATGATGACCAGATGCGCCCTCAGGCCTTCAGAGAACTTTCTAAACACCAACCTGCACCCTAGCTAATACAGCAGACTTGATAGCTTCAGGAGACCTAATCTTGAAAACCACTCATGTCCTCACCACATTGGAGAGTCGGGGGTGGGGGAAGGTGTGTGCATGAATACAGAGAGACCTCGAGGACACTCTGTCCCTTCTGTGTTGTTAAACTTTATCAATGTGGCCAAGCTGCTTCAGGAGAGGTTTCTCAAGAGGCAGAAGAGTGCCGGGCGTGGTGGCGCACGCTTGTAATCCCAGTACTTGGGAGGCTGAGACAGGAGGATCCGGGTTCACGGCCAGCCTCAGCTACTTAGTGAGGCCCTCTGCAATTTAGTGAGACCCTGTTTCAAAATAAAGAATAAAAAATAGGGCTGGGGGTGTAGCTCGGAGGTAAAATGCCCCTGGGTTCCATCCCCAGTACTGCAAAATAAAAAGAGGCAGGAGAGCAGCAAGAACATGGGTTTGGTTCTAAGTCCAAAGGATAACTCTGATACTTACTGCTGTGTGACCTTGAGTGATATTCCCCAATGCTGATAACAGAGATAATAATAGTACGCACCTCTGAAGAACGGTGCTGCCGTGAGATGTTCTAATTCGTGAATACGCGTAGAACAGTGTCTGGCATAGACGCCCAGGACAGAGCTGCTACTTTTAGTATTCCACTGGATGTTAGGCTTCCTGAGAGCTGGAATCAGGACTCCTGGGTCCTAGAAATATTCCCTCGAAGTGTCCTAGCACAGAACTCGGTAAGAATGCTTAATAAATACATATTAAGGGGGGAGGAAGCTGAGTCAGAAGTAAAATGAGAGCTTCAAGAGTGGAGCCACGCGAGGAGTCAGGTTAGCACGCAGGCCCGACAGGATGGATGGCTGGGACCAGCCAGTACAGGAATGGACAGCAGGACAATTAGGTCTTGGCCAGACAGATGAGGCAGGGGGAAGGGGTTGCCCTACCACCTGCTACGAAAAATGACTAAATGCTCACACATTTCTAACACCCCACATTCCAAAGGGAATCTCCCCTTTCTTCCTCTTCAGCACCATCGACATGGTTAATAGGTACTGACCACCAATTATGTGTCAACCATTGGGCTAGAGGTGATACATATCTCATTTAATCCTCTCCCAAACTGGGTAAGTACTACTGTTATCCTCAACTATGTAAGTACCTTTTCATAGTTGAGGAAATAGGATCAGAAAGTGAATCAAGAAATAGGATCAGAAAGTGAGATAGCTCAACCGACTCCATTTTGTAAAACCCACGCCATCTTAGGTTAAAGGACTAAGCAAATGGAAAGTCCCCAGATTCCAGGGATAGATAACCCTTGTAACTGCCAGATTTAATGTCTATAATTATTTGCTCAACCCCACCTGCAGCTAATGCAATTCTGTCACTTGGGCTATATAACCTCCTTCCACCTGCTGAACAGGGTTGCCTCCTGTTTAGGGCAGACAGCCCACGGCTGTGAATAAATCACTCTTTGATTTGTACATGAGCTTTAAGTGGTCTCTCTCGGAGGCTCCCCTACAACACCACCAAACTAGTGTGTAGCAAAGCCAGGGCTTGGATGAGTGCTAGCAGATACCAATGTCTATGCTTATTGCTGCCACATGCAGCCTCTCTATCTGCATCTTTCTCTTCACCATGACTTTTGATGTTCATATTGACCTTTATTTAAAAAGCACATTTGAAAAGAAAAGATGACTAGAAGATGGTACAGGCATGTCACAGAAGCAAATCACCAAAGGGTCTCCTCATGATTCTGCAGGAAATGCAAGCGCATACCCAGTGAGATACTACCATGCACTCCAGAACGACTACAACTAAAAAGATGCACGGTGCAGATGGCCTCACAGCCCGACACAGCACTTGTCCTGGGGTGCTACAGTTCCCAGAGAGAATTTGCTGGTCTTGATTGACTAGCGGGGGGCGGTCAGTGCCCCCATTAGTGCCATCAGGGAGCTGGTACCTGCCAGAGCATATTGTAAATTCTTTTTTTTTTCTAGAATATAAGATGTATAGAAAAAATAAAAAGATGGACAATTCCGAGCACTGGTGGAATGACTGGAACCCTCATACATTGTTGGTGGGAACAGAAATTGGTACACTACTTTGCAAGATTATCAGGCAATATCTACTACGGTAAACATATGTCTGCCTTATAATCTAACAATCCCACTCCTATACGCAAGAGAAGAGTACTTACAGTTATCAACACACAGGCAGAAAAATGTTCCTAAAGGCTTTATTCATAAAATAGCTCCAATTTAGAAACAACCCAATATTCACCAATAAAAGAATGAAGAAATAGTGGCATGCTCCCTACAATGAAATGCTTTGTATCCAGAGCACATAAAAAAGAACTACTGCTACATGTAAGCATGGGTGAACCTCACGGGTGTTATCCCAAGCGAAAGAAACCATGTAAAAAGAGTTCGTGCCGCAAAGCATATGCTGCATGATTCCATTACAAGAAGCTCAAGACAGGGAAGTGGTGACGGAGTGAGAACAGTGGGCATGGGAGGGCGGGTGAGTGTGCTGGCGAGCCTTCTGGGATGTTGGAAATGTTATCTACATTTTGATCTGGGTGGAAGTTATAGGTTGATACATTTTTATTGAAAATAGTAACAGAGCACAGTCCATCCCAGGTGACAGTCTTCTCCAAAGCCCTCTCTCTGGAGATCCTGATGGGGATTTACAGCAGGCAGGAAGTGCTATTTGCTACCTGCCTCTGCCCCTTCCTCTCCTAATCTCCTGGGACTGGGCTCACAAGGGGCGGGTTCCTGTAATTCTCACACAAATACCTTCCTGGCGCTGGGGAGAAACAATGCGGCCAGAATTGAGAGTTGGGGACTCTGCTTCTGGACTTTCCTTTTCTCTTAATAGCATACAGAAGAAATTTTAAAAATATTTCAAAAGCCATCTGTCTGTCTCTGCTGATTTCTTCTATACAGCGTGATAATGTGGCTCCATCAATGATATTCCTAGCCCTCAAGAGATACATCTATGTTTCCCAAACCCTAAGTCAAACACTGAGTCAAAAGGAACACACAGGTACCCTCAGGTGCCCCAGGGCTCACAGCAGGGAAGAACTCACTTTCTGAGTGGACACTCAGCTGGACGCCCAGCCCAGCCCAGGGTGGAGCCAAACGCCCACATGAGTCTCAGAATTCAGCAGACCTGAGAGGTCAGGTGGAAAGAAAAGAGAAACAACACCTAGTTGCCAGTGCCAAGGTAACATTGTTATTTATTAATGTGGAAAAAGGAGAAACCACGAAAAAGAAAAACGTCTTTCTTACAAATCCCCATCTTCTTTAAGCTAACAATTATTTTCATAATCACCATGCACCTAACAAAGTTAGTAACTGCTTAATATCATCCGATAGAGGGTTCACACTAAGAGCTCCGCAACTGCCCCGAAAGGGTCTGTTTGTAGTCGCTTTGTCAAGTTCAGGCCCAATCCAGGTGCACACTTTGCATCTGCTTAGATGTCTTAAGTCATTTTTGTTCTAAATAATCTCCTGTGCTCTGTCTTTTATACAGCATTGCTTTATCAGAAGACAAGAATCCTCAATGTTTTCCTTCATTCAAAAAAAAAAAAATCCCAAATAAGTGTGGTTAAGTAATGAGATTTTTTTTTATGGGAGGGGGTTTTACTGCGGATTGAACCCAGAAACATTCTACCTCTGAGCTATGCTCCAAGCCCTTTTGATTTTATTACTATTTTTATATATATTTTAAAACAGAGTCTCACTAGGTTGCTAGGACCTCACTAAGTTGCTGAGGCTGGTCTCAAACCTGCAATCCTCCTGTCCCAGCCTCCCAAGTGGGATGATAGGCATGTGCTACCCTGCTTGGTTGTGTTGAGATTTGATAACACTGATTGGTGAGACACAGCCAGTCATTTTATCATTCATTAAGTTTCTTTGTATTTTCACCCCAATTTTTACTTGGAAAATTTTTCAATCTTTACCAAAAAAAAAAAAAAAGGCAAACTCTCTTCTTGACATAAAGCTCCAGGGTTAAGATAATAGTGATAACATTTAGTGGCTGTTTCCTATGTGGCAAGTATTGTGCCAAGCGATTTTGATGCATTATCTCATTTAACCCTGCTGAGAACTCTATGAGATCAGTATCAAAACCATCCTCACGAAACAGTAAGAATCTAGGGCACAAGATGATTTCATTAGTCAGGGAAGAGGCCTGAATTCAGGTTGTCTGAAACCAGACCACACTCTTGGATATCATTCTACACCAGTGTTTCCGTTGCCAGTTTTGAGTGGCTGAGATCAACGATGGGAGAGGCCACTGGCTAACCCTGGCTTTGTATTTTCTAGGTGGTAAATAGACAGTGTGCCTTTCTCCAAAGGAATCCGAGGACTCCTCAGACATGATACTGATGAGGCAGAATAGAAGAAATAAAACATTAGGCTGAAAGGAGACAAATTGGGAAGGAAAGGAAAATAAAATACAGTTTTAAAAAATCTAAAACCCTTAGTTTCTG
This sequence comes from Glis glis, assembly GCA_004027185.1. NCBI lineage: Eukaryota > Metazoa > Chordata > Mammalia > Rodentia > Gliridae > Glis > Glis glis. The sequence goes on from PVJS01007091.1 coordinate 48,644, forward strand.
CAGGACTTGCCGGGGACTTGCCAGAGGAGACAAAACCTGTATCTTTAAATCACAATGGGCTAGTTTCACATCTGAAATTCCTGAAGCAATTAGATTCTAGAGAAAGAACTTCACCTTCCTGCCAGAACTCTGCTAGCCTCAGTTTCCCACCTAGGTTTCCTGAGAAAGGATCCCAGGAAAAAGTCACACTTCCGTGTTAAAAGAGCCCTACACCCCACTGGATACTGGACTCCTCTTCTCCTCTCCCGACTTCTCGTCTCAGGCTCTGGAAAACCCATCTGGAGGGAATCCACATCTTTTGCCAGCTAAAACTTCAAAGGACAGGCCGCCATCCCATGGTGCCCCACTTTCCCACCGTGGACCTGGCCATCCCCCTTCTCCAGTGGGCATATAAAAAAGATGGTAAAGATCCGGGGGGGGGACTCTCTCTCTCTCTCTCTCTCTCTCTCTCTCTCTCTGCAGCAGCTCTCTGCACCCCTTTGAGCCCCTCTCTGCCACGGTCTGCCACGGTTCTCATACCCTTGAGATGGCCCGTGTACGTGTATCCCCACCTTTCTTGAATTAATCCTATGCCTTTATTTCTGACTGGCACATGCTGAAATTCTTCTTCAACATGAAAGCCAAGAAGCCACACAAATCATGGTGTCTTCCCATGACAATACCTCCTTATTGCTGGAGAAAAAGAAAGGTGCAACAGTGGGATAACAAATTCGGGGAGGCCTTGCGATTGAAGAAAGAGGACATCCTTTCACTAGGATCTACCACTGATCGCCTGATGGCCTCAGGCATACCCTGAAGTCCCCTCTGAATACAGTGAAGGCCCAACGAGACAAAATTTAACCTCACCCCAATTAATGAAGAAAGAAAAATTCTAAGACCGAATGTGCTCATTTATAGGAAAGTAAGAATCCAGGAATGAAGTGGAAATTATTTGCAAGATGTCAGGATTATTAAAAATAGGTCAGCGTGGTCAAGAGGAATGAGGCCACCTTCCTGTGGCTCTGTGGGTGATCTATCAACCACCCCAGCCACAGACTGACGGAGCTTTTCAAGGTACTGCCCCTGCTTCTTCACGCTGGTGAATGCAGTTTGGAAAGAAAGATGCCGCAGGCAGAACAGAAAAACATGAGATACTGAGGTTCGCTGATCTGTGCTGACGACTTACGCCCTGGTGCATCTCTGACTCACCCACCGACTTCCTCAGTGAATTTTTGTGGTCAAGGGAGGATAACAGATCTGTCTTTGGGGAGGCAAAGTGTGAAATGCTTTTGCTTCCTCACTCTACCATCTTCCCTTTTCTATCTGAACCAGGAGATGGGTAGGGAGCTCTAGAGACAGCTGCTTTACAGCAAGCCAAGCATGAAGGTTGACTCCTTGCCCAGGAAACTGCTAGGGTCAGCACAAAGAGCTGAGGGAGGCAAATGTCCAAAGATCCACATCCCACAGGGGGAAATACCACCTGGCTGACCGCAGCAGCCCCAGGACTCCATTCAATCCAATCCAACAAAAACTTGCCGACCTTCTACGTGCCTTTAAGGCAAATCAAGAAATCCAAAAAGGACACTGTCCCTGCCTTCTTTCTTTGCAAAATAAGGTTAAACAATGATGCTCTGTAGCCAATAATAAAACAAAGCACTGAATATCTGTTAGCCTTCTTTTTATTAGCCCAGAAATGCCACAAAACAAAAGTTATCAAAATGAGAGAAACCAAAATCTGAAGGAAGAGCTAGGGCTGAACTATTACTTTCGAGAGCTTTCTTTACCCATCACCACCAAGAGTCCTCTCTGGGACTTGTCTAGGTGACTTCTTGCTATTGCTCGTAATGAGGCACATCTGTTATTTCTACCTGACCAAAATCCAGTCCCCTTTTTACTGGTACAGATTCCTCAAGTTTCTTTTAGAGGGCTACTCCTTGCCCCCATCTCTGCCTGTGAGGTGGGGTGCAGATAACACGAGAACAAGCATGTGACTCGGGTCTAGCTCCAGTCACAGGGATTGCTGCAGGGATGAACAGAGGACGTGACCCAGGGCAGGAAAAAAGATAGCTCCAGGACTTTCGCTGGAACTATGAGCAAAGAGGCATACTCTTGTCGGTGGGGTATGGACGGGAGCTGCTGGTTTTCAAGGGTCCATTTTTGACACAATAAGAAGAACCCAGTGAGAATCATGCCCAATGAAGAAAAGCTTGAACCAGCAGATTCAGAGTCTAAATTCTCTCAAGTTCACAAACTATTTAAGCTAAGATGCTTGCTTTCAAGAGTTGAAATTCCACCTACAGGGAAGCAGATGTCTCTACAGAATTGTCTTCCAATCTAGTTTAGTAAGGTCTCAATTTATATTTTTGGCAGGTAAAAAAAAAACCAAACCTTTTCCCTGCAAGATATTTTATGAACCCTGCATTTTTAAATACACAGTTTTATTTAGGTGTGCTTTTATTCCCTGAACTTATATTCAATGGATTCATTTACTATGTATGGAAGTTAAAAGGCTTCATGAAGACTATACAAAAATATAGTGATAATGACTGGGTCAACGGTTCTGGTGTTACAGAGTCCTGACTCTTGGACTACTTATAGGGTCAGCAAAAGGATCAAATAGAGAGCAGAGGATACCCTTGCTCAGTCGACGATCCCTGCCCCACAGAGGTGTAGCTGTTCGACACTGACTGTGAGCAGGACATCAGTGTACTTACCTACTATACAAACTTACCATTTCCGTAAAGGAGGTGCTTTGAAAATGGTTTCATATTCCTATTTCAAAAGGATTTTTAAGTGCTTTTAAAGGAGTAAAGTAGTATTATGGAATCACCATCATGTAATAAAAATCTGCAGAATCCTTCCCTGGAAAGGACTTCCAAGGAAATTAAATAGAATACAGTGACATCTCACTTGGATGTTAGGGCCTAAAACTAACATTGAAGGAAAACCCCAGATAGAGTGAGAATTTCTCTTTGAAAACCCCTCTGCCATACACGCTGCATAGTATCCTCTGCTGGGTTGAAACTGTACTGCACCCTACTGCCTGTCAGGAAGGTCCACGAGCAGCTTCACCTCCCGTGGCGGTTTCCTCAGCCAAACTCCAGACAAAGCAGTTACTTATGTCCAGGGGCCACACTGCACGTAGATTTTTGCTATTTCCATAATGCTTAGAGTACATGCATGATGTACTATCTCAACCAATTTCATAATGCTTTCTTAATACTATCCAGGGGACCCATGAAACAAAGACTGCAGTTACCTTTATCCTGTAATAATCCTTATGGAGCAATCTTAGGTCCCTGAGGTAATTAAGTTTATATACCATAGATTAGGAGTCTATGTACACAGAAAACATCTAAAGCACAAAGCCAAGTTAAATTAAAACTATTTATTAAGTTACTAGTTCTTTGTGAGAGATAGTGACCATATTAGTGTCATCTAATCTGATGGTTTTAAATCATTAGTAGAAAAATCCCTTTTATTAAAAAACATATATATTAAAATACATTTTTATTAAAAAGTGTATATACACATATATTTTATTAAAAATATATATACACACATGTGTATATATATGCAGAGAGAGAGAGAGAGAGAGAGAAGGAGGGAGGGAGGGAGGGAGAGAAGAAGAAGGGAAGAAGGAAAGGAACTAAGAAAGAAAGAAGGAAGGGAGAGAGGAAGGAAAGAAGAATGGCATATGAAATCCCAGAACATCGAAAAGATGAAAGCAAAGCAGCTCTGGGAAAAGCAACGAAAAAAGCCTTCTTTTATACCTCAACAATCACTGGGAATCCCAGAATCCCAGAGATTCCTGAAACACAACCTGAAAACCACTAATCTAGAGGTAAGTCCCTAATCCCACAACATTCATTTGAAGGTAAGCAACTTTTCCACGGCCATGCATTTAGTGCCATTTCTGTAGACATCAAATTTCCAAATTCACATTGCCACCATTTCCATCGCAAAACTGCCTTGGGTCCACCTACCACCCAGCACATAAGATGCGATCTTTCAAAACTGTACGCAAAGAGCTAATGGAGATTGGAAATGATTAAAGCAGATGTACCAGGTCAGGCATGACTTCTGGGAAGAGAGAGTTGGTGCTAGATCTTACAGGAAAAGCAAGCCAGGAATGGATTAGTGGAAAAGGCCATTTTCCACTCTTCAGGTGAGCTGGAGAACATGAGGATGGAGATGAGTACAGGGGGGAAAGGTGGCAGGCAGAACTTGGAAGTGGCCAGCGTGGGAGAGACGGAGAAAGGAAGGTAAGGGAAATGGTAGTGAGGCTATAGCTGATGAAAGGCTGTTTCCCATAAGATGCATCACATTCCTCAATATAAGCCTGCCAAATACTTTGAACAGTGTTAATGTGGAGATGGAGTGTGGATGCTGAAAGAGCCCAGGGCTGGAGCCCTGTAGTCAGAAGGCCTAAATCTGGAAGAGACTCAGCTTCCTCATCCAGAAATAATGAGAGAAATTAGAACTAACACATTATGAGTAAATGTTTAGAAAAAATGCTTCATAAATATTTAATCAGTATATAGAGTTACTGCCTTTTTTTTTTTTTTGGTACTGGGGATTGAGCCCAGGGGCATTCTACCTCCAACCTATACCCCCAGCCCTATTTTTTATTCTTTATTTTGAAACAGGGTCTCACTAACTTGCAGAAGGCCTCACTAAGTAGCTGAGGCTGGCCGTGAACCTGCGATCCTCCTGTCTCAGCCTCCCAAGTACTGGGATTACAAGCGTGCGCCACCACGCCCGGCTGAGTTACTGCCTTTTAAAAATAAAACATTAAGCAATGGCTGTATATTATTTAATCTATTCCTATGAAAAACCCATGTAAAAAAGGGCTCTTGCCTGTAAGTTTCAAATATTAACAAGAAGCTTGTTGGCAGCAGCCTGCCAAGATTTTAGATGTCAGGAGAACAAAAACATTGAGAACCAGAGCCCCTCCTGCTTCATGGTTCTTGTTTGTATCTTTTTGGATACTGAACCTAGAAAGATCAATAAAAGTCCCACTCAATATGAAGGTCACACATACTGAATTATCCAGATATTCAAAAAACAAACACTAAAGTACAGAGATAAGAGGGATGAATGGAACAGGATAGGAAGGGAGTGATCACAATCACACAGCACACTGATCCACACCGGAAGCCGTAAGGACGAGCTGCAATAAAACACCAGATATGAAACTTAATGGAACTGATCAAATAAAAAGTAAAAAACTAAATGGACTCTTAAAACACGCTATAAAAAAAATCACAAGGTAGCTGGGCGTGGTGGCGCACGCTTGTAATCCCAGTACTTGGGAGGCTGAGACAGGAGGATCACAGGTTCTAAGACAGCCTCAGCAACTTGTGAGGCCCTCCGCAACTTAGTGAGACCCTGTTTCCAAATAAAATATAAAATTGGGCTGGGGGTGTAGCTCGGAGGTACAATGCCCCTGGGTTCAATCCTTGGTACCACAAAAAAAAAAAAAAAAATCACAAGGTAAAAGCCTAAAATGTTAAGGTGTTGCCACATGTAAAACAATCTCTTCAAAATGGATGTAAAAAGGGGGAAGAAAATGATTAGAAACCAGCAACAAATACAAAAAGGCAGAGGAAGATCAAGGAAGCAGAGTTGACATCCTCTGCTAGCAGCCTCTCTCCTTCTGCCCCCCCCCAAAACCAACAGAGAATCTTTTTTTAGTTGTGTTGCTGACCTACTTTTGAATATCCATGGAATAAATAACTACAGTTTCATAAAGGGAGGAAGAGGAGAAAAGGAAGGAGATGTCCTATGTCTTAGGGTATGTAAGAGACTTAACTTCTTAGAAACACACTCATGGTTTTATTTTAATTAAGGACTTTAAAGGGACTTAATTTTTTTACTGTTATTGATTTGTTACCTATATGTGTTATTTTCAGTACCATTATTTTTTAAATAAAAGGCATACATGTACATTGGGACAAAACTGTACAGAAAAATTAAAACTTAAAAGTTAAAGTTCCCTATTCTCTCTCCTCAAAAGTTTCAACTGTTAATTTTTTCAGTAGCATCCCTAGAAATTATTTACTAGGAAGAACATGCACACAGACCTCATAAACATCCTTTTATTTACTCAAATGAGATCATACTACTTAAAAAGTTGTGGATGTCACTACTGTTCCAGTGTTTTTCCTATCAGTATACAAAGTCCTACATCATATAAAAAAGAATTGTGCAGTGATCCACTGTATGTACATACCATAATGGAACCAGCCAGCCCATTCCAGTAAGGCATTTTGAGCAGTACATTTTTATCTATCATTCATCTATCTATCTATCTATCTATCTATCATCTATCTATCTATCATCTATCTATCTTCTATCATCTATCATCTATCTATCATCTATCTATGCTTTTTCACCAGTGATGTAATGAAAATCCTTATCTGTATGCCTAGCATTCCTTTTAACCCACTCTGAGCTGTCAGAGTCTCTTCATTCCACAGTTAACTCTCAGTTAACTGGACTAAAGGGGTCAAGAAGTACTATTCTAAAACAACCCCAAGCCAGTCATGGTTTTACACCTCTGGAATCCCAGTACTTGGGAGACTGACACAGGAGGATGGCTGGTTCAAGACCAGTCTCAGCAACATAGCAAGCCTCTCAGCAAGCTAGCAAGACCCTGTTTAAAAGCAAAACAAAAACAAACAAACAATAAAGGCAGAATGCCTCTGGGTTCAATCTCTAGTACCACAAAAAGAATCAAACAAGCAAACAAACAAACAAACAAACAAATACAACCCCAAATCAATCTTTAACAATTAAAACTTACTAAAATACGATATAACATTAAGTGAAAACTTACTTGGATAATCTTATATCCAATATATAGAAATACTTTTTTAGTAACATCATAGAAAAAATTAAAATAACACAGTACAAAGGTTTGGGATCATGCCTTCATTAAAAAACAAAAAAAAAGACCCCAAGTGGCAACCTTCTTTTAAGGCAATTTATTATTACTGCCTCTAAGTCCTCCACTCAGATGAGTTGTTTGTTTGTTTGTTTTTGTTATTGCCCAAATATCAGAAGGAAGCCAAAATGGACAGCAGATTTGAGCAAGCTGCTGACGTAAGTTGCTGACAACTTTTTGAGTATTTACTGTATACCATTCTTTCTGCCAAGAAGGTCACATGTATTACCACATGGATCAGTGAGGTAGGTACAATTATTGTGCCTGTTTTACATTTGAGGAAACTGAAAGCTTAGAGTGGCCATATTCTGAATCTAGGTACCACACAGGCAGGAAATGAAATTAATCTCACCCTTAGCCTCAGCTCCCTCTGGCCTTTCTCCCCTTATTAGAGAGGCCCTCAGGTTCTCCCAGGCAGCCTGGTGCTGAATTGAAAGCAACCTATACCATCATTGGCCATAGTTTCTTAAAATGAGCAGGCATAGTAAAGAGTGCTCTACCTCTGACTACCAGAAGAAAAAGATTTTTGCTTAGAGATATGATTAAGCCTGCTCCAGCTCCTGCAGTACAGCTAATTAGTTCCACCCTGGGGCCTCCCCAGCCAGGAGATAGCAGTTAATCCAGGACTGCAATGAGCGAAAACACACCTGATTAGAAAGCCGGTGAGGGGCATCTCCTACTGTCTGTTGTCAGGTTCCAGAAATTATAACCTTCTAAAATATGGATGCTTTCTTTCTTCTGCAATTTCATTTTCTTGAAAAGCATGCTATTTTTATTTACTTATTTTTAACCATAGTTGTTCTGCCCCATCCAGCTAATCAAGAGTTTCCAGTACTGTACCCAGCATAGTACCTTGCAAATGACAGATGCTAAGGAGAAGCTGTTGTAATTTAAGCTATTTTCCTCCTACTTAAAATATGTATCCAACACACACACCCATCACACTAAGTATCCTTATAATAGACAGTGCCAAAAAAATTGTCTATACTTTGGCCTCAAATTAATTGAAATTTTAATGTCCAAGGCTACCTATGGAATTTATAGAATCTTGAATTTCACCAAAATGGGATTAAAAACCTGAATTTAAAGTAACAGAAACATACTTTAAAAGTTTTATATAGTTGGGCATGGTGGGGCACGCTTGTAATACCAGTACTTGGGAGGCTGAGACCAGAGGATCCGGGTTCGCGGCCAGCCTCAGCTACTTAGTGAGGCCCTCCGCAACTTAGTGAGACCCCGTTTCAAAAAAAAAGAATAGCCGGGCGTGGTGGCGCACGCTTGTAATCCCAGTACTTTGGGAGGCAGAGACTGGAGGATCCGGGTTCGTGGCCAACCTCAGTGCGCATGCGCGCGCGATCTCTCTCTCTCTCTCTCTCTCTCTCTCTCTCTCTTTCTCTCTTCTCTCTTCTCTCTCTCTACCTAGGGAGGCCCTCCGCAACTTCGTGAGACCTGGTTTCAAAAATAAAGCATAAAAAAATAGGGCCGGGGGTGTAGTGCGGAGGTAGAATGCCCCTGTGTTCAATCCCTGGTACCGCAAAAAAAAAAAAAAAGAATAAAAAATAGGGCTGGGGGTATAGCTCAGAGGTAGAATGCCCCTGGGTTCAATCCCCAGTACCGCAAAAAAAGTTTTATATAAAAGAACTGTATGTCCTGAAAGATGGCTAATTTCATCTTTGATTTATTCATTCACTGTATTAGACAGGGTTCTCTAGATTAACAGAATACACAGAATGAGTATATTTTTAAAAAAGGATTTATCAGATGGCTTACAGTTTGCAGCAATGTAGTCCCAGGTTCTGACTGCACGTGGAGGGTCAGAGGAACCAGTAGCTGGTCGAACGGTCTAAGAGCTGGAGTCTTAGGATTGGAGCAACCACTAATTCAGTCC
>PVJS01007092.1:0-57359 GCA_004027185.1 Glis glis
AAAAAAAAAAAAAAAGAAAAGAAATAGAGGAAAATATGGAGAGACCTGATCATAAAAAGGGTCATATAGAAATACTTTACATAAGAAGTATAATAATGGGAATTAAAAACTTGATAAATGTGTCATAGCAACAAATTTATTCTACTGAAGAGAATAAGACTAAATTAGAAAACAAGTCAATGAAAAGTATGCAAATCCTCATATACAGAGAAAAAGGGATGAAAACACATAAAAGAGTGAAAGGGACATGATGAAATGATTTAATGTAAATGTAACTGAAGGATGACAAAAAGGAAGTGAGACAAAACTAATATGTGGGGGATAAAAGTGATTGAGATCATTTTCCTAAACTGATGAACTATATGAAGTCTGTGTGATTCAAAGATTTCTGGGAACTCTTAAGAGGAAGTGTGAAGAAGACCACTTCTGGGAACAGAATAGTAAAATCTGCTTAAAAATGTGCAAAAAAACGAAAGCCTTAACAGGAAGAAGAGAACCGACACACAACTTTCAAAGGAACATCAGTGAGACTGACAGCTGACTCACCAATAGCAATGATCAACCAAGAAGAACAAATTGCATTGCTAAAATGCTGAAGACAAGTAACTGCCAACATCAGGTTCTACACAGAGAAAAATTATCCATTAGTAAATTATGCAAAATAGTTGTTATAGACAAAGATTGAGATTACTTATTGTCAGCAGACATGCACTTCAATAAATAATAAAAGGTGCTCTTCAGATAGTAAATAATCTCAGATGGAATCACAGAGATGTTGACAGTGAAAAAGAGCCTTAGAAATGGTAAATAGTGAAACACACTACTTGAATTTTGAATATATTACTTAGGATCTAATAAAAAGTCAGAAACTAAACAAGTTAGAATGGGGAAAATTTAATGTAAAGAATTATTCACTAATGAAAGGTAGATAACTTCTAAAAGAAGTAAGAGAAGACTCCAATGGGTCTATAAGTAGCATGTGTACACAAAAACAAACAAACAAAAAAACAGCTGATATTTCTAGGCTGGGGAGAATGGAAAATAAAGGGACTGAAGACTCAGGATATAGCATCTTCACCCCAAAGTTGAGATTCAGACTTCTTTAAGGAGAAGATGGCAACCATAGGAACATGCTGCCCCAAAGCTATAAAGAAAGCAGTCAGAGGGAACTGGCAGAACTGATATTTAGAAATGTTCTGCCTTGCCGGGCGTGGTGGCGCACGCTTGTAATCCCAGTACTTTGGGAGGTGGAGACCAGAGGATCCAGGTTTGCGGCCAGCCTCAACTCTCTCTCTCCTCTCTCTCTCTCTCTCTCTCTCTCTCCTTAGTGAGGCCCTCTGCAACTTCGTGAAACCCGGTTTCAAAATAAAGTATAAAAAATAGGGCCGGGGGTGTAGCGTGGAGGTAGAACACCCCTGGGTTCAATCCCTGGTACCGCAAAAAAAAAAAAAAGATGTGTTCTGCCTTTGCTGTAAAGTGTGGTCTGTTTGGAGCTGATGTATGGACATAGCCCTCTAAGAAAGGAGACAGTTGCCTAAGAGTGTGACTAGAGCTGCTAAGCAAATAGCCCACAGGACCTTCTCTGGAGGAGCTGTTGAATGGGGATAAATGAATTCAGCCCAGGCAAACAAACTGAAGCTCTTAGAAATAGTCAATGGGTGAGGAGAGCAAGGCCAAATGTGGTGTTTGAGACTGGTCTGTGAGGTGAGCAGGGCTTCCATGCTAAATAGAACATGGAGGACCCACCCAGAAGGAAAGTGTTCATTGATGGTTTTGTCTTCTATTGTTTCTACAGTGCCCTTTGTTGACAAAATTTAACATTATTCCAGATGGCATGAAGAGTGTCTAGAGGGTGCAGCTCTAGTCATACAATGCAGGCAAAGAGGGATGAATTTGGGCCTGTGAAACAATAATATGATAACTGACTCACTGATAAAATATATGTCTTATGTTGTTTATCAATATATGTAACTGCAATGCACGCTTAAAATAGAGCAAAATTTGAGCATGAAGTAAAGGAGTTACTGTTCCATTTTATCTATGAAATGGAAAAGGTACTAAGGTAGAATATACCAAGTTAAGGATATTCATTGCTATCTTAAGGAAACCATCAGAAGGATAATAAAAGACAATATGACTAAGAAGGCCAATAGGAAAACAAATAATGAAACATGCTTAATCCAACAAATTGAAGAGAATAAAGGAAATGGAAAAAAGGACAAAAAATCATGTGGTAAATTATATGAATAAATTAAATATCTAGTTAAAACTGGAATGAAAAGTATAGACAGATTTAGATAAAACAAGATCTACTATAAATATTGTAACCAAGAGAAAGTCAGGGAAACTATTTTAATAGCAGACTGGTTGGACTTGAATGAAGAACAAAAGGAATTTTTCACAATAATAAAAGAATAATTCAATAAAACATAATATTCCATAATTTGTATGTAGGTAGTAGCATGGATTCAATATATCCATAGAAAAAACTGGGAGAATTATAAGAGAAATGTAAAAAACTATAATTATAGTTAGAGATTTTATCACATTTTTGTCACCGAGGAAAAATAGATTAATAACATTAGTAAAGGATAGAAGATTTACACACCATGATTAACAAAATGTTCCAATTTACATGTTGAAAGAACGGCATCAACGAATGCAGAAAACATACTATATTCAAATATTTCAAGTATGCATAGAACATTTACTAAAAATCACTAATTATTATGCCATAAAGCAAATCTCATGATAATTCAGAGACTGTGCTGACTACAGAAAACCTGACAAGTACTTAACCATAAAAAGAGAGATAGAAAATTCCCAAATGCTTTAATGTGAAGGCATACACTTGTAAATAACCCAAGGTTTACTTAAAAATGAAAATTAGAATATATATTGAATAAATTATACTAACTCTACTTACCATAATGTGTAGGGGCAGCTGAGAGAAATGCTTAGATAGAAATCCATAAGTTAGGAAATGAAAAAGCTGAAAATTAATTATCATAAGCATACATCTCAAAGAATTATCAAAAGAACAAAATATCTTAAAATATGGAAAAATGAAATAATGATAGTATGAGCAGATTTTTTTGTGGTACTGGGGATTGAACCCAGAGGCATTCTACCTCTGAGCTACACCCCCAGCCGTTTTTTATTCTTTATTTTGAAACAGGGTCTCACTAAGTTGCAGAGGACCTCACTAAGTAGCTGAGGCTGGCCGTGAACCTGGATCCTCCTGTTTCAGCCTCCCAAATACTGGGATTACAAGCATGTGCCATCATGCCTAGCTGTATGAGCAGAATTTAATGAAATAAAAACATATATAAAAGAAAGGAGGTCAGAAAAGTTGATTCTCTGTAAAAGCAAATAAAATACTCACTCCTTTGCAAGATTGACCAAGAAGGACAGAATGAACAAAAAACAATTCCAGGAATAAAAACAGAAATAATAGCATATCCTACAGATATTAAAAAGATAAAAAAATGATATTATGAAAAATTTATGCTAACAATTTAAATTTATGTAAAATGGAAATTTCTTATAAAACAATTGAACATAATTAATATAACAAGAAATATCAAGGGCCTTATGCTCATTAAATTCATAACTAATACCTAACCCTAATCTATAACTAATACCTTCCCACAAAGAAAAATCTAGACTCAGATTGCCTCAACAGCAAATGAAACCAATTCTCTCATTTATTTTTATTTTTTTCATGTTTTATTTTTTATTTTTAATATACTTTTATTGGTGCATCATAGTCTAACCTCATAATGTAAATCATGTTGACAGTGATATATGTGCACACAGCACTTGATGCCCCCCTCCTTCCCCCCCTTCCCAGTACAGGGTACTAAGATTGACTTTGATATTTTCACATATGTACACAAAGCCAATGATAGTAATTTCTTCATTGATCTTCACTCTTCCCCCTCCCCTTCCCCTAGACTACATCCCTGGCTCCACTGATGTTTCTTCTCCATTATCTGGAGTCCCTCTTGTATCCCAATTACTCCCTAGCTTCCACATATTAGGGAAAACAGATGACCCTTCAATTTCTGTGACTGGCTAATCTCGCTTAACATAATGTTCTCCAGATCCTTCCATTTTCCTGCAATGACATAATTTTGCTCTTTATTGCTGAGAAGAATTCCTGGAAGCTACTTTGAAGCTACTAGAGAAGGGCATAGGTCCAACACTGCAACATATAGGCACAGGTAGAAACTTCTTCAACAAGACCCCCATAGCTCAGGATATTAAACCAAGATTTAATAAATGGGATGGCATTAAACTAAAAAGTTTCTGCTCATCAAAGGAAACCATCAAGAGTCTAAAGAGAGAGCCTAAAGAATGGGAGATCTTTGCCAGTTATCCTTCTGATAGAGGACTAATATCTAGAATATACAAGGAACTTAAAAGACTTTACACTAAAAAAAAATCAAGAAATGGACAATTGAACTAAATAGGCACTTCACAAAAGAAGAGATACAAATGGCCAATAAATACATGAAAAAAATGTTCATCATTAGCAATCAGGGAGATGCAAATCAAAACTACACTGAGATCCCATTTAACTCCAATCAGAATGGTAATCATCAAGAAATAAAAAAAAACAATAAATGTTGGCGAGGATGTGGGGAATTTGGAACTCTTTTACACTGTTGGTGGGATTGAAAATTAGTTCAGTTGCTATGAAGATCAGTGCAGAAATTCCTCAGAAAACTGGGGATGGATCTACCATATAATCCAGCTAAGTCTCTCCTGGGTATCTTTCCAAAGGGACTGAAATCAGAGAACTATAGTAATATATGCATATCCATGTTCATAACAGCACAATTCACAATGACAAAATTATGGAACCAATCTAGATGTCCATCAACAGATGAATGGATTACAATTCTCTCATTTATGCTGTTGCAATTATCCTATACAAACTCTTTTAGCAGATATAAAAATAGGGGATGATCCAAAAATGTTCTATGAGACCAGGATTATATTGAAAACTAAAGCTGAAAAAGGGCATTATAAGAAAAATAAGTTATAGACTAATTGCAAAATTCCAAACAAAATATCAACAAATGTAATTTAACATTGTATAAAAAAGGTTGACCATTATAACCAAGTCAAGTTACATCCAGGTATGCATGTTTAACATTAGACAATCAATCAAAGTAATTCACCACATTGACAAAATGAACAAAAAAACAAATGATCATAACAATATATATAGCATAAGCATCTGATAAAATTCAAAAGCCATTCATGATAAAACCATTAAAAATTAAAAATACATAGAAATGTCTTTAACCTTATAATCTTTAAATTTTCTGTAGCAAAAACTATTTTGAATAATGAATTATCAAAAGTTTCTTTTGTACAGAAAAAGATAAAGATATCTATCACCATGTTTATTCAACACCAACCTGAAAAATGTGCCACTACAATAAGGTGAGAAACAAAAGATAAAGTTTGGAAAGAAATAAAATTCTCATTGTTCACAGAAGTCATGATTATGGATGTAGAAAATTCAAGTTAAACTACTTGAAAATGGAAGTAAACAAATGATATCTTTGAAAACCATTCTAAAAATACCAGATCCCTAAGAATAAATCCAATGTTGTAAGACTTCTACAGATAAAGCTATAAGACACTCAGAAAAATAAAAAACATAAATTAATGAAGAAATGTTGAGCATTCATGGATAGGTAATCTGAATGTCATGGAAATATTACTTCTTCCAAAATTAATACAATCCTAATTAAAATTCCAAGGGGTTATGGTGGAAGGAGATGTAGTGGTAAAAACTGATAAGCTAATTTTAAGTGTTTGTGGAAATCTAAAAGGACAAGAATAGCAAAGAACAAGAGTTTTGAAAACACAAAGTTGGTCTAGGATTTATACTATCAGATATAAAAATTTATTGTAGCGTCACCATTTTAAATTAATATTGTATTTGTGTAAGGAGAAATAGACTAATGAAATGAAAGTTCAGACACAAATCCACAAATGTGATGGTACAATGCAATAGGAACAGGATGATGTGTTTCTTGACAAACTAATGCTGGATCCATCAGTGTAACTATAGAAACAACATGAAATGTAATTTGTAAACCTAAATGTGAAGGTTGAAAACAATAAACCTCTAGAAGATATAAGAAGATATCTTTGTACACTTGGTAGATAAATATTTTTTAAAATAGGAAACCAAAAATACTCATCATAAAAAAGATAGAAAATTGGACTTCATAAAAATGTAAAAAAATCTGTTCATCAAAAAATTTCACTAATAGTGTGAAAACCCCAGCCATAGAATAAATAACAATATTTGAAATACATATATATTTTACAAAATACTCAAATCCAGAGTATGTACAAAATGTGTACTAAGCCATAAGAAAGTCACAGAGGGTATGGCAGAAATATTGGGGAAAGATTTGAACAAAAGGATTATATCAGACTGACTACAAACATACTGAAAGGTAAATTAACCATCAGGAAAATTCAAATCATATCCTAAACAAGATACCATTACATATTCAGAATGGCTTAAAACTTGACCATTCCAGCTGTTGGTGCAGATGAGGAACAACCACATACTTAAACAGTGTTAGGAGTATATATTGCACCAACCACTTTGGACAAATGTTTTTCATTACCTACTAAAGCTGAAAAATATGCATTTTATGGCCCTACAAATCTAGACTAGGTATAAACCTAACAAATATGAGAACAAAAGACATATGCAAGAATGCTCATAGCAGCATTTATTCATAATAGTCCCAAAGTATAAATAAGTGCTTTCATTTAACAGTAGAGTGAATATCAACAAAAGAATGAATAAAAATATTATATATTGCTGCAAACAAGAAATAAAAATGAGCAAATTGCTGTTATAGGAAGAAACATGAAGGAATCACAATATAATATTGAGAAAAGGAAGCCAGACATGTAAAAGGAAATATAACCTTATTCTATGCATGTAACAGAGACAACACATTACAAAGACAAAAATTAATGCGTGATGACAAAAGTAAAAATATTTTTAAGGTAGTTCGTGATGAAATTGAGGTATGAGTAAAATATTTAGGGTGCAGATATCTTGATCTGAGCGGTATACTCAACTTGCAAAATTTTATTGAGCTAAACACCAAAGTTTTTTATGTTTTCATATTACACTTAGCTAAAAACATCAAAATAACAATAATGACTATATTTACTGAGCACATATGTAAGGACAGAGTACTTTTTAAATCATTGTGTCATTTGATTCTCACTTCAATCTCATAAAGATATTGTATTTTTATGCTGATAAGAAATTGATACCAGAAAGGATAAACAATTTGCTTGTTAGTGGCAGGACTGGAATTAAAACCTAGGTCTTTTGATATCAGAGGGCGTGCACTAAGTCACTCCATGATACTGTTCCCAAGTCCTGTGTTTCATTGCACCTACTGAAGGGAAGAGCTATGTTGAAGAACTGTGTGTCTTGGCTGAGGAGATGCAAGTGAAAAGCTTGATCAAACATTTCAGCTAGAACAACTGAGCACCACTTGGGGCGTAAGTGATGAGAACAAGTTATGAAAGAAATCAGACAACATTGGCAGATTTACTTACTGGCTCTGATGAACTGAAGTCTGAGAGTGTGACATTGGTTATGTAAAATGTCAACTAGTCACACACCACCCCAAAGGGCTTAACAAGTCATGACAAGAGGTTAATCCAAGAAGTAGGAAAAACGACAAGGTTGTGTGAATGTTAATGGAACATTCACAGGAAGCACAAAGATGGAGTATGCTGGTTTTCCTCATCTTCTTAGTGCCCCCTCATTTCCTATGTGGACCAGAGTACCCAAAGTTTTGAGTGGTTTTACAGGAAGATGGTGGAAAGACAGGAAATGGAGAACATGGCTTGGAAACCTTAAAATAGCCACCATCCAGTGATAAAAAAAATATCCCAACTGACTTTTAGTAAAATCAATATCTATTTATCAGATTAATGTACTTCAAATGATATGTTTCAATGCATTTCAAACTTCTTCCTTAAGTACCCGAATGGCAGAATAGAGTAAAGGCAAAACCCCCAAGGTTCTGAGTAAACAATTCAAACAAGGTAAAGCAAGAATCATATTTCTTTCAAACCTGGTGTTTTATCTTAAGATTTCATGGTTATTCTTCAGTGTATTCCACAATATATCTGTGTTTTCCTTAACAAGAAATAATGTTTTATATTACCTAAAAATAGAATAAAATCGAAGTCCTAGGATGGTGTCAGACCCTGGAATATTTGTTTATTTCCATTGTATACGCCCATATACCTTAAGAAGCGTAGGTAGAAGAGTAAAACCTTTAAAACTATTAACTGTAAAAGCCCACTGGGGTATTATTTGCCATCATTGTTACTATTGTTTTATTATAAGGCTATTCCTTTGGTAAACAATGAGTTAGGAAGCCAGCATGAAGCTGTCTTTTCTCTGGGCCATCTTCTCTAATGAGTAGATGCTGGGTGGTGAGGGCTGGCTGCTTGCTTCAGGGCCAGGCTATCCTGGGATTTCTGTCTTCCTTCCTTCCCTTCCTGGGAATTAGCATCACTCCAGGTATTTATATTGCTGCTTCTTGCCTGACACTATGGGCTTCTCTGCCCTTTAAAAACTAGTTTTCTGAACTGAACACAGGGTTTCTCTCAAAGCCAAGAATGTCAGATACTACTTGAGAATTTAAGTAGATGTGTACCTGCAGATAAATTTAACTGTAAATACTATTGTAAGAAAAAGAGAAACTAATAAAAAATTGGCTCAAATGTGAATCAATAATCCTTACAAAAATGATTCATGAAAAGAGAACTAGGTGACCCAATCAATTAGATGTAGGTTTGGGGATCTCCCTCCTACACTGGGGCTCAGAGAAGAAAGGAAGTTGCTTAGCATTTAAACAACAGATAAAGTATTGTGTCTTAGAAGCATTTCAAGTTCTTTACATATCTGAAGAAAGCATCTGACATATCTGATGATTCTGTTATGACTTCCTCTCCACACTCCAAATAGTCCACAGTCCAAATGAAAAAAAAAAACAAAACAAAACACTAGAGCAGAAAGACCTACGCAGAGGACCATTTATTATTTTTTATACTTTTATTGGTGCATTATAGTCTCCCATCATAATGTAGCTCATAGTAACAGTAACATACATGCACACAGCACTTGGTAAGTTTCCCCTGACTCCCTCCCCACTCCCCATGCCCCATACTGGGTATTGAGATTGACATTGGTATTCTCACCTATGTACATAATGTCAATGGAAGTGATTCCTTCATTGATTCTCCCTCCCCACTTCCCCTAGACCACCTCCCTGGCTCCAGTGGAGTTTCTCCTCCATTATCTGCAGTCCCTCTGATATGCACATATGAGAGAAAACATATGACCTTCACTTTCTGTGACTGGCTAATCTCTCTTAACATGATGTTCTCCAGGTCCACCCATTTTCCTACTGACTGTTTATGATTTAAAATTAAGTTTGGCTTGAGTTGGTCATGATTCACTCTTCAAATCTATCCTTTGTTGGCTTTGTAAATTTTAGAGAATAACTTATGTTTTATCCAGAATCTTGGTTTCCTTATTTGGAAAATGGGGAATATAGTACATACTTCACAAGTGTGTTCTAAGGATATGATATTATATTAAAAATATTTAGGCTAGTGCATTTGTACATAAAGAGTGAGAAATAGAGTGTCATGAGTACAGGTGCTGGAGACTGACCAGGATTTCACTTCAGGCTCTTCTCTTTATAGATATGTGATCTTAGAAATGTTTCTTACTTTCTGAGCCTCTGTTTCCTTATCTCTAAAACAGGGGCATTAAAACCTACATTTTTTTGTGGTATTGGGATCGAACCCAGGGTATTCCACCTCTGAACCACACCCCCAGCACCATTTTACTTTTTTAATTTGATACAGAATCACACTAAGTTATGCAGGGCCTCAGTAAATTGCTGAGGTTGGCAGTGAACCTGTGATCCTCCTGTCTCAGCCTCCCAAGCACTGGGATTACAGGTGTGCACCACCATGCCCAGCTGAAAACCCACTATATTAAAAATAGTGGATAGCATATAGCTAACATACTTTAATCACATAGTAAATGGTAGCTACTTGTATTAGTTTCTGGCTTTTTTTCCCCAAATTTTCTTTATCTCCATGCTTACTAATGAAAGTGATTGTCAAAATGTTATTTATACTGCTATTGATTATACCTTATTTATTACTGAGTCATAAAATACATGTGCCCCTAATTGCTGAGCAAAGAGTAAATATGTGGACCAAAATACCCTTCTACTATTTTGGTGCAGTAGCTAATACTCAGTAATTGTTTGGGGACAAGGCTGAATGCCAAGTGCTCTGAGGAGCTGATATGGGAAATGCAGAGGCAAAGAGATGCCTATCCCCAAGGAGCTAATGAAGCATCACATGTAATAAGCTATGGTTGTCTAAATAAGAGAAAAATCTGAAGATAGTGGATGTTTTCACGTGAGATTAAAAGGTGTATTTTATCTGACTTAGGGAAGAAAGGATAGCTGAATAGGAGATCACATATAAGCGAGGCACTGAGAGCTCAGCAGAATTTCAGAAAATAGTGAAAATTAGATAAGTACATTCGAGATGGAGAAACAATGTGAGCAATGACACAAAATCAAGAAAAATCAAGGCATGGTGAGTTATATAGTGAATTTTGGCCCAAATAGAGATTGTGTTCTGGAACCTACGGGTGATCTCAGTTCAATTTTGCTGGAGCCCAAAGTGGTGTGTGTTTTTATGGGTGTTTAAGTAAAAATCAAAGCTGGAAAAGTAAATTGCAGGTAAGTGAAGGAGAGCTTGATTCAATGCTAGCAGATTTTAGACATTTTTAAAAATAGGTAGAAGGGAGTTTTTGAAAAAATTTTTAGCAAAGTAATGGCAAATAGGTTTTAGTCAAAATGTGCAAATATTTATAGAATATACACTATGTATCAAGAATTGTAGGCACTGAGGATACAAAGATAAATGAAACCTAAACCATATCTTAATTGTGCTTATGACATAATAACAGAGACAGACATACAAACAATAATTGCAACAATAGAAGTCTGCATAAGTGTCAGAGACTTCATTGATTAAAAAGAGCTATGATTCTATTTTGAGCATGAGTGTTAGGGTCAGAGGGGAGTTTAAAAGATATAAGAAGTGCTCTCCAGGCTAGTAAGGTAAGGTCAGGCAAATGAAGGAGGAGAGGTATCTAAAAAGAACATAAGTGGAAAGCAGTGGGCTGTGTTATAAGAATTAGCAGCAGTTCAATATTTCTGAAGCCTGAAGAGCGTGTGTGTGTGTGCGCGCACACACATATGTACACAAGTGCATATATGTATACACATTTACATTGGAGAGGTTCAGCAAAGGTGAGATAGAGGAGAGACTGGAGAGTAATTGGGAATGTATACTGGGAAACTTAATTATGATGATTAAAACAGTTCAAATTATGCTGTGCCCACGTATGAAGGTATCACTACCCATATTACTATATGTACAGGGCAGGGTGGGTAGTGGGGGGAGGACCTAAAGAGGAACACACCAAGACCTGTGTACATGTTTGTTTGTATGACTTTGAACCTCACTATAATGTATAATTACAATGCATCAATAAAGTATAAAAATATAATATAATATAAAATGGATTATAAAATAAAATGTGAACTTAGTAAGGCAGCATAGTATCTGAGTTAAGAGCAAGATGATCTCAGTTATACCATTTTTTAACTCTGTGCTCTTAAGCAAGTTACTCTATCCTTATTTACCTACTTTTTCATCATGGAAGGTGGAGGTAATAATAGTACCTATTTCATAAAGTGCATATGAAGATTAATGTATTAATATTTTAAAATCACTTAGAGCAATATTTGTTAGATAAAATAATTAGGTGACATATTTAGTGTAGAAGGTCTACCAAGTTGATGGGATCAGTTATTTGACTGTAGCTTAATCAATGATATTTACATATATGCAAAAAAAAACCACCCAAAACAGAAGAGGTAGTCAACAAAGACACACTAATATAGAGAAGCATGTGGCCCCGGCCTTCATTGGTTGTTGAAGGTGGCAGAATACGAGGAAGAAGATTACTGTAGTCACAGATAATGGATTTGAAAGATGTTTGGAGGTATTAGAAACCTCTCTATACTTTTACTTCCTTATAGTTCTAGATTAGAAAAAGTCCTATTGGGAAAGCAGATCAACAGAAATAACTGCTTTGGGACTGCGTTTATAGACTGAGAAGTACTCAACTGAGGTTACATGGTGGCAGAAGCCGCTCTGTGCTAGGAGTGGTGGTGGCATTAGATCCAGCCAGGCCAATTGCAACATTGGCTCCAAAAGAGTCAGTGATGAGTGAGAGACACAGTGGAGATAGATGGCTGCTCAAGGAACGTCAGCTCTGTGTGAGCTCTTGGGCTCCCATGGAGTGATGATGACTTCCTACAGTTATTAAATCTAAGATAATACACAAGCCCGTTTGTTCCTCCAGCCCTTCCAACATTTGTGCTATCTAATACCCTGAATCAAATTCCTGCCTACCTTGAAAACCTTGAGTGGTTGCTACTTTTCAGATTTGATGCTCTATCTAGGACCAATATTTCTAGACTTTTGATAACAGGCATTTTGTGCTTTTAACCCCACTCTCTTAAGCAGTGGCCATTATGAATAACTTCTTGAGAGACCAAATAGCTACTACCCTTGGAATATCAAAAGCTTTTATGGCAGTTATAGAATTAGATCATAAATTGAATCCAGCTTTGTGATGTCTCTGATATTATGACAGTGACTGTATAGGACTGGGACCTTGAGAATGAAAATAATTATGTTTGGGTAAATTTGAATGAATTGGAGAACTTTGAACACCCATATTATCATGAGCTTCCCTTGACTGTAGGAACAGCCCTTTCTTCTTTGTTTTAGGAAGCTAGACACCCTTTACTTGAAGATCATCAGCGACCTTCTCTAATGATATTTACTTTCCACAATCTCCATCCCACTAACCTCCATTTCTGTTTGACCAGAACCAGATACCTCAGATATTTCCCAGTGGAGTATCTCAATATGGAGTAAATAGCATACCTATTAAAAGTCTTGCAAGACTTTGACAATTCACATCAGGCACACACTAGGAAACATGTATGAGATTGTACTCCATGCCAGATCAAGCACAAGGAAATCATACAATACTGCACTTATCTGGCAATTGTGGATTGAATCATACCCCACCCCAATTTATGTGTTGAAGTTCTACTCCGGTATTTCAGAATTTAACTGTCTTTGGAGATAGGTCCTTTACAGAGGTGGTTAAGATTGAGATCATATGGGTGGACTCTAATCCATGTGCCTGTCTTTGAAGAGGTAATTAAGTTAAAATGAGGCCTATGGTTGGGGGCTCTAATTCAATATGGCTGGTGTCTTGATAAGAAGAGGGAGAGATGCCAGAGATGCTCAAGCATAGGGGAAAGGCCCTGTGAGGACATTGTGAGAAGGGCATTATCTGCAAGTCAAGGAGAGAGTCCTCGGGAGAAAGCAAACCAGTCATCACCTTGCTCTTGGACTTCCAGCATTCAGAACTGTGAGAAAATAAATTTCTGTTGTGTAAGGCCCTAGTCTCCGGTGTTTTCTTTTAGTAGCACTGGGAACCTAATGCACCAACATTCAGTATTTATTGTTAGTTCAAGTAGCTGGGAGTAGTGCTACCGCTTAATTATATTGAGTTGAAACCTCTGACCGCATTTGAAACCTAAACTAAGTGGTGACTAATATTCAATACCAGAACTTTCCTGCTACAAGGTACAACGGTGGTCCTCTGGGGGTGCAAATTAGAATCAGATGGAAGGTTTGTTAAACACAGGTTATTGGGCTTTATCGCCAAAGTTTCTGATTCAGTAAATCTGAGTGGGGGGTGGGGTGGAGAATTTAGATTTTTATAACAATTTCCCAAGTGATGCTAAAGCTGCTGGATCATGGGCCACAATTTGAGACTCACCTAGATAAGTATGTGAATATTCCTTTTACCAAGGAAATTTCCTAATTTCTCTGTAAAGGAGCACCAGCATCCATTACAAGCTTTATAATAAATTTCCTTTGTAGACCAGGAATAATGGTTGGGAGAGACTATGGATGAAATGGGCTTCTTAATTTCAGTGAGAATAATAGGATCCTGGAGTTGTGGCAACCTGTGGTAGGACTTAAGACTTCATACAGGATGTGGGGTATGGCTAATATCATGGCAGCAAAAACAGAGGGTGTTTCAGTCAGCATTCTCATTGCTGTGACCCGAAGAACCTGATGACAATAAGTTAGAGGAAGGAAAATTTATGTGCTCACCATTGTGGAGATTTTAGGGGGTTCATTCCATGTTAGGCCGGGGGAAGTCTGCAGAACTCAGGGCATGGCAATGAGAGGCAGAGAGAGAGGGAGAGTGCAAATGCTCTGCTCTCACCTCATGGAGGCTGGAAAGGAGAGACAGGAAGGGGAGGAGGGACCATATATAATCCCCAGAGCCACACCCCCAATGACCCCTCCTCAGAAGCCAATCCCTGCCTCCAACAGGGCTGTCTTTTTTTTTTGCGGTACCGGGGATTGAACGCAGGGGCGTTCTACCTCCGCGCTACGCCCCCGGCCCTATTTTTTATACTTTATTTTGAAACCGGGTCTCACGAAGTTGCGGAGGGCTTCACTAAGAGGAGAGAGAGAGAAAGAGAAAGAGAGAGAGAGAGAGACAGACAGCGAGAGAGCTGAGGCTGGCCGCGAACCCGGATCCTCCAGTCTCCACCTCCCAAAGTACTGGGGTTACAAGTGTGCGCCACCATGCCCGGCGCCAACAGGGCTGTCTTAACTCAGTGAGGTCTAGGGAGACATTCTAAACCCAAACCATATCAGAAGGCAATGAAAATACTTGACTCACAAGGGGTCTTGGGAGTGACTAAATTATCACAGTGGTCCTGAGGGGAGAAGAGATTCACCACCTACGAAAATATTACTTCACATAAATAACATAAAAATGAAACTGTAGGTCTGGTGGCCAGAATTCTGACTTGAGTTGTCATAATGGGATTTTTTCAGTCTTAATACCTAAGATATCACAGATGAATCATTTTTGAAGGGGGAAATCAAGTTTCCTTGCAATCTGCCACAAAAAATATGTAAATCTTTGCTAAAACTATTGAGGAAATGGAGAGAAATTCCTAGATTTTAGTCCAAGTAGGGGGTTATGGAGAGCAGGTGTTAAATCAAATTTAGGTCTAAGGCCTTCTCAAAGACAGACCAGTGATTATGCAGGCATAATCAGTTCCTGAAAAGAGTCATTTTTGGCAACTAGTAAAATCTCTACATTGACTTTCCAGTCTGTGCAGTAGGTCTGTTATTATGAAGGGCCAAGTAGAAGCCACTGGAATGTCAATATCTACCAAAATAGAAAATCAAATATAATACTGCACCTCTGGGGCCACTTCAGAAAGCAGTGGCACTACTGAAGATTTAGAAGATGCAAGGCAGTGATTCCTAAAACATCTACTTAGATTTGACTTGTGAAAAAGACCAGTGTGTCCAAAGAATGACTATGCATCATCATAAACCTAACCAGGTGGTTACTCCAATGGCAGCTTCTGTTCCAGATTGAGCTCTTAATTGGAACAAATCAACACAGCCCCCGGCATTTGGTACATAGTTGTTGAACTGAAAAATGCTTTTCTCATATTGTTTAGCAAGGGCTGTGCAAAATAGTTTAATTTTGTCTGGCAGCGACAATTGTACTGTGTTAACTCAGGGGTATTTCAGCTCTTTGGCTCTCTGTCATGATCCAGACCACAGGAATATTTATCAATTTTGCCTTTACAAAAACATCACAGTGGTTCTTTACATTGTCAACATCATGCTAATTGTACACTGAAAGAAGTATCCTAAATGACTTGGTAAAACACAAAAATCCCAGCATAGAAGATACATTCATGACAGCTAAGTATTTAGTAAATTTTTTTTTAATCTGGAACATGAACACACTGGACGAGTTTTGCTCCTTATACAACCTACTAAGAAAAATGATAATGCCTGGTGGACTTATTTGGATGTCAGAAACAATAGATACTATATGCATGGGCAATTCTCTGATTCAATTACTGAAAAGCTCATATGCTTAATAACCATTTTGAGAGATACCAGGAATAAGAGGAAAAATTTCAACAGATCTAGTATGCAATACAAATGTACCTTTACTTGGTCCATATGATCTGATAGATTAGATGATGCTGACATGATTTATGATAGATAGGGATAATATTGATACAAGCCTAAATAGGAGTAAGTCACAGGGCTGCAGAAACAAAATCATGTCTTCTTTAGAAAATAAGTACTCTCTTTTAGAACAACAAGGTATACCTTTCTATTGGCCATAAGTAATGTCTAAGTTGCATAACCTTGGACTTTTATGATAATTATATTGTTTAATCTTTTTCAATATATTTCTATGACCCTATAGAGCAGAGGTTGACAATTTTTCTATAAAGGGCTAGATAGTAAATATTTTAATGTTTGTGAGACTTGATCTTGATCACACCTCTCCAACTCTCCTATTATAGTGTGTAAATAGTCATAGACAATATGTAAACAAATGAATGTAGCTGTGTTCTCATAAAACTTTATTTATCCAAGCAAGGATAGGGCTGGGTTTGTCCCAGAGGTCATGGTTTGCCAACTCCTATTATAGAGAGTTCCTTACAACTAGTTGATCAAAGTAAATACATATTCAGTTTGGGCTTATTAATCATTCTGAATAATATGTTGGCATTAGTCAGAAATGAACTATTGCAACATTACAGTCCTGTTAAAGGAAATTCCCCAAAGATGGAAGAATAAGGAATTCTCTCAAAGAGCAGACATCAAGCAGTATATCTATTTGACAGTTTATCTTAATAGAGAGATGGATCTTCATTGTGTGGATCTAGCTGTATGTCTACAAATTGATTTATGGAGCATTGCTAATAGTTTGACCAAATAGTCAGGACTTGAAGAAAAAAGGTTGGTAAATTGTCAACAACAAAAAAGTACAGATGAGGTATATGGCTAGTTATCTCAATGCAGCCACAAATTGTAATAATATTTGTTCTCCATGTGAATAGGCAACAAAGGATATTTAGAACAAAGGAATATTTCAATAGTTAGGAGATAAGATGAAAGCTTTTGTTGTGGTCAAATTCAGTCATACTCTTTCTTTAGTCTGCTGTGTAGAGAATTGAATTTGTTCCCTACAAAAGGATATGACCAAGTCCTAGTACCTGACACCTATCAATGTGATCTTATATGGATATAAGATCTGTGCAGATGCAATTTAAGTATCTTTAGATAAGATAATCCTGGACTTGGGGTGGTTCCTAAATTCGATGACTGGTATCCTTAGAAAGAAGAGGAAAGTTTGAGACACAGTCACACACAAGGGGTAAGGTCTTGTAATGTAGGAAGCAGGGATTGGAACTTTGCCCAGCAATAGCAAGGCTGACTTTTCCTTACAGCTCTCCCCAACTAGGAACCAATCCAGCCAGCATCTTGATTTTAGACTATAGTCTATGGAACTTGGAAAGAACAAATTTCTGTTATTTTTATGCCACCTAGTTTGTGATAATTTGTTACAGCTGCCAAGGAAACAAATATATGGTGCTTGCTCAGTGGAAAAGTGGATGTGGCATCAGAGGTTAAAGGCCATGCACAGGCTGACCCACCAAGGCTGATCTGGGTACTGCCCAATCCAGTGTTCCCAGACTGCCAACAAATGAGACCAATATTGAGTCCAGAATAAAGTACTATTTCTTGCAGAGATCAAACCAGCCATCCAGTAGCCCATTGATTACATTGAATCCTTTCCTTCCTGGAGTAGGCAGTGGCTTATACCAACTGGTCAGGCATTTTTTCTTGATTTGAATATGCCTTGCATCCTAACAATGCTTTCATGTGTGGACTCAGAATGCTTAACTTAGTGTTTAATATGCCACAAACACTGATTCTGACCAAATAAGTAATTTTACAGAAAAAGAAGCACAACAATGGACTAAAGCTATAGGATTCACTGTTTCTCAATTTTCCTGTTGTAGCAGGTCTCATAAGATGTAGGAACCATTAACTAATTGGTTATAGCATCATATCAGAGGCAAAAAAACCCTTGTAAGATTAGGATGTTGACCTACAAGATCTGGAATATGTTTTGAAAGATGTTACTGCTTCTATGACTTAAATGGACTTCAAAAGAGAGAGTTGAAGAAAGGAATAGAAGAATTAAAGTTAGCCAATATTCCATAAGGAGTAGCCTGTATCAGAAATGGTCAAACTTGATTACATTGCATATACTTCCAGAAAATTTCATAGGGACTCTGACCTTTAAAAGCAATTTTCTTATTTTAATAGGTGGATAGCTAAGATAATTTAAAAATGTTTTATAATAATACTAATGTAATATAGAAGTACTGTTCTAGCCAGCAGTTGTGAATCCCTATTCATATGAATTTAGAAATATTCCCGTATTAGTAACTATGCAAAATGAACTGTCTGCTTTGTTTTTGTCACACTCTGAGTGCTTGCTAAGACACTACATTAGAAATTGTATGTGCCAATGATGGCTTTTCAGTATTCTTACCCCCATTCCTGTATCACTATTCTTTTCATAGTGAAATTTTAATTGTTGTTACTTTTCTATTTCCTTCCTCTGGTAATATTATTTAAATGGGTTGCACCATTGTTGTAATGTTGGAATTTGGGAACTTTTTAATTTTCATTGCATTCTCTACCCTTATTGCTACAAGTGTAGCTATCTCCATTGTTTAAGACAATGATAGCTCAGATAGAGAATGATAAAGCACACATATTACCAGCCATAAAAGTCATTTTCAAAAGTCGTTGTGTTACATTGAATATTAAAGTGTTTCTAATCACACCTATATATCTTAGGAATGTGATTAGACTATGTGTGAGCCAAAAATAACGATTTTCGTAATATGCCTAGAATTGGAACATAATAAAGCATTCAATTTGTAAACTTTCGGGACCTAAACATGCTGGTGTGGTATAATAGAATTTCAAGCCAAAGAACAACGCCATTTTTTAAATGAAGCTTTTAAAATAAATGTGTTATGTGCTGCCTTGTACAGTGATACCTCAATTAACAAATACTTTAGAAAAAAGAACGCTTTTATTGAAAATCATGCAAATGAGAAAAAATATATCAATCATCCTAAGTGGAGCTGCCTAAGATTCTATCCTCCACATATAAATACCTCTGCATCCACATCTATACGTCAGGGCCCAGTTGAAGGTAAGTAGAGCAATTTTTTAAAGAAGCCAGTTTGTATTAGAAAATTCTTCTTTATAATTTTCTGCATTTTTCCCTCTACAATTCCTAGGAGACTATTCCCAGAAATTGAAGTGCCTAATAATTGTGTGTCTACCTATTAAAATTCAGAAATGTCTGATAATTGTTGATCTGCTTTTGTGTGTTGACTGCTTCCCATATCTAAATCTCAATTATGATGCACTGTTGCCTTATTTAATAAACTAAAGAGGAGATTCCTTATTTAAGTAGAATGCTTTTTCACTGCAGTTCTTCCTAACTTTTTAAGAAATAAAATTCTAGCACATATCTTAGTCCATAATAGAAATCCTACTTAATGGCAGGTGTTTTACTACTCCTCTCATTTCTGTACTTAGTAAATTGTCATGAGGACTAATTCTGAAGTGGTTTTGCAAAAGAAATTATTGCAGCACCCCAATGCATTTGGGGGAAAGGAAAACCATGGCTTATCCATCTCTTTATCTACTATAATGCTTTGGTGCATAGGTGTGGGGAGCAGGATGAGCAGGTGGGCATAATTGGATAGTTGAGTAGAAAATATATTTCAACCAGCTGAATTGAGGGAGGACTTTTTAAGTGGGGGTTGTTCCATGTCCCAATGCCTGTGTTCACTCCCAGTGCTTGTTTAAGCTAAGAGTAGGACAAATTCAAGGGCTCAGAGGAAGTTGAGAAGCCTGTCTACAGTTTGGTCAAGTCATGCTAGTGGGTATTTTGTACAATTGCTAAGTGGTGGTGAATAGTTCAGCTAATCATCTAGAAGAGGATTAATGGGAATTCAGAGGAGCTGCATCTGGCTTTCTCATAGGTGATACAGGAAGTCATCTAGGAATCTTATCTAAGTCATATCATAAGGGGTGTTTCTTTTCTTTTCTTTTTCTTCTTTTTTTTTTTGCAGCAAGCCATTTCCTGGAATAGAAAAGAGTGGAGAGATTTCTTAATCATTGCTGTTTTCCAGGAGTACAAGGCTCAGCTAAAGTTCAACACTGTCAGTTTTTAATATCTCCTTCAAGTGAAATAGTAAAAGTTGGGAAGGTTGCTAACCCCTCTTTGAATGGTCACTCGTTGTACAGACAGATCCTGAATGCTGATCTCAGGTAAACCAATGGCTCATCCTCATCCATAGCCAGGTGAATTACACTAGTTGCAGCACCTGGGGACTGTTTCGTATGGTCAGAGAATTCCATCTTCGGGAAAACCCACCAGGTACAGGTGGGACCTGGGTTATTGTGGATATTCTATTTAATAGGGAAAGAAAGCAAACCTTTCCCACTTTCTGTCTCTTCATTGTCTTATAACTTCTTCATTGAAATCAACTAATCAGATTAGTATAAAGCAGAATTCAATTTTGTCAGATATTTCCAGTATAAGGTTAATAATATATATTTCTTAGCCTTTCTATGAAGATTTGAGGTGATATCCAAGAATAGTCAGATAAGAGCAGAAAGCTTGTGAAAGATATCTTTTATTGTATGGAGGTAATTTCAGAGGTTCCCAAATTTATTTGGCTTACTTTTCCCTTTTTGGAAAAAGTCACTCAGTGTCCCCCTGGAAATCTACCTTCTTTAAGCAAATAAACAGAAAGATGTTGTGACAAATTCATGATCTTTTATGTATCCACATTTCATTCTAGTACCTTCTAGGGGTGGTATTGCCAACTTTGGGAACCCATGAATCCTTAAATAAGCTCAAGTAAGTGACTTTCTAACATTTATTAGTCTTTTCATTCAGGCAGCAGATATTAATTGAGCACCTAACATGTGCCAGACATTCAATAATAAAAACACAAGAATAAGTAGGATGTTTTCACTGCCTGCCACGATTTTATAGTCTAATAGAGAGGACTAACATTTCAGCTTTATAACCCAATGCGATAAGTACAAGTGGAAAATGGCACAGGACTTACGGAAACACAGAGGAGCATATAACAAACAGTACCAGGAGGACTAAGGAACTCTTCACACAGGAGTGACATGTCAATGAAACACTGAAAGATGAATGGAAATTAGTCAGACAGAAAGGGCAGGAGTACCTTCCAGGGCGGAGGAATAGCAGTCATAGAAACAAGAAGGCTTTCTATAAAGTATGTCATAATTGAAGACCCATTTGTCATATAAGGGAGACAGTGAGTAGGTGTAATGAATAAATAAACAGTTGGCCATATGAAGCTATGGACTTTTTCTCAAAAAAAAAAAAAACCCACCTCAGGAACCCTGCCTCAGAATTTCCTGGACTGACTAGTAAAATTCACATTGATTGTCTTGGAGATCTCTCCTATGACAGTGTCTATGGAGAAAGGATCTAAAAATCTGCATTTTTTACTAACATCCTAGGGGGAATCTGATACATTGTGAAGTTTGACACTGCTATAGAAGCTGGCAAATTTTAGTGATGAGGCTCATTGACTAAATTATAGAGATTAAACCTCACAAAGTATGTATTTGAAAAAGAATGAAGATGTTCAGTTTGAAGTTAGACTGATTCCGTTTTCCATACAGCAAGACCCTGACTACAGTGTAGATGATACATAGGGAAGAAAAGAGATGGCAGGACAGTAATGAGGAGGAGTTAAGCTGTGAATGCCACACGTCAGGCAGGAGATATTGTTGCAGAGGATTTAAGTATTCAGGAGGGAAAAGATTTGAAATGGGCCAAATGTTGGAAGCAGTTGGATATGTAGTATGAAGTGGAGGAGGGAGTCTAGAATGGCTATGAAGTGTTTTTGTGTTGGCGACTTGTATTTCATAAAGTCTATGTGCATTAATGCATATATTTGTTATTTCTGTTATTATTATTATTGTCATTAGTATTATCATTAAATAATGCATATATTATTTAATACTTTCAATGGCTATGAGGGAGAGGAGACTTTTGTCTTTATCTCTCTTTCACATGAGACAGAGATATTAGAAAACTAGTCCTAGATACAGATTATTTAGAGTGCAGGACAATTAAGAATAGAAGGATTCAAATGTGTGCAGGCTAACTTCAGGCTCTATGCTTTTGCCCACTATATGCACCATTTCTCTGTAGAATTAATCAGAACATTGTATTGAAAGGAAGGATGCTATGGTTCTACTCTTGCACACATCTCAGAAGACTTCGCTGAGAAAGCTCCTGATGCCCTGGCTCTGATGCCTTGTCAAACTAGTAATAACACCGTTTATTTCTCTGTACACTCTAATCTTCAGTTGTTTCAGTTTGACTTAGATAGTTCTTTTATATGAGGTTAAGCATGGAGAATTAAAGAGCTGGTCTTTCTTTGAATAGCATAGTACAAAACAAATCTCTCTTTAGAGTAACAACATTCACTATTACTTCTGCCCTTCTGGGAATCACATAATTTCTCTTCAGAACAGATGATCTTTCATTTAACAAAATAAAAGCTGCTTTGGGTAGAGAAAGGAAGATGCTCTGTTTCCTTATACCTACCATAGGATAAAAGGAGATCATGGAATTTATGTTCTGCATGGAAATGAAGAGGGATTGGGAACTGGGGAAAAAAGGAGAAGACAAGAGGGGACAAGGAGAGGCAAGTGAGGGAACAAGGAAAATGCTCTCAGTGGTTTAGGTGGCTGAGGAGAGAGAAGTGTTGCATATTCAAATTGACCTTTGCCATATGTCAAAGCCATTAATTTCCTGTGTTAAATCCTTCTATGTCCCAACTAAACCTTGGATTTGGGATTGAGGATGTTAAACCTTCCCTGAGCTCAGTTAAGTTTGCCTAGAAAGTAGTGATAGTGCCATATGATGCTACTTGGAACCTTGACCCTGTCAGACTGAATGCTTTATACAGACAGTGACTTTCAAGAGGGCAGTTGTGGGCTGGGGATGTAGCTCAGTGGCAGAGTACTTGCCTAGCACGCATGAGCCCCTGAGTTTAATTCTCAGTATCAGAGGGGGAAAAGGAGTGCCATTACCAGTAAATAAAGGAAAAGAGGGTATGTTCCATAAAAGTCAATGTAGACTAGACTAGCAAGCATGTTATTTTATAAGAGGCAATTATGATCTCATGACCCCCAGAGAACTTAAAATAAGGAAAACAAAATAGAGTGGCTTAGGAAATTTACATAAAAATTGCCAGAACATCTGAATCTTATATCCAGTAGGAAATAAAAAATTTGCTCACTTTTGTTGTTGTTGAACTTGAGCAATATAACAAAGGCATGGAGGGAAGGGTATAGGTAAAAGAGAGTAAAAGGCATTTCAGGGTGGATGGACTGAAGATGTGGGAACAGCACGGAGCATGAGCAATGTGAGGAGGTGATGCAGGGAACTGTATTATTAGGTATCATGAATTAAATCTCTTCAGAGTTTTCATTAGGAGAATAGAAAAGTAGCTTGTTGACTTAATTTAGCAAGCAGCAAAACCATTCTAGAATTCCTTCATTTTGCAATGAAATTCTCTAAATTTTCTTGACCTTAGGGTTTGGAATGTGTTTTATGCTCTGCTAGTGAAGTCCGTTTGAGCATGATTTGGAAGGTGGAAGAGAGACCGACATTGTGTTCTTCCTTCAGCAGTGGCAGGCAAATGCAGGGCTTTAGCAGATGTGAGGTTTCTGACGTGATTTTCCTGTGATCATCTGGAGTAACTTCCTGCAGTTTCTTGTCCTGACACCCCATTGGTGGTGGTGAGCCTGAAAGCTAGTGGAAGTTTCCTCTGATGTTTGCATCTTTGGTCTTTCTAATGATTTGGTAAGCCATTAATTTCCTGTGTTAAATCCTTCTATGTCCCAACTAAACCTTGGATTTGGGATTGAGGATGTTAAACCTTCCCTGAGCTCAGTTAAGTTTGCCTAGAAAGTAGTGATAGTATGAAATCTTTTACCTTTTGTCTCAATTGATCTTGCTCACACATATTCCAGGACAGACTTTTCTCCATCCTTCCTCATGACTGAGGATAACTCCCTAGTGTGCCTGCCTTTCGTATTTTACTCTTATATGGTCTTCCTTACACATATGGCTTAAAGAAATTTTCTTATGCCCCAAATGTCACAGGGGGTAAAAATGACATCATAATTACGAATTGTAAGCAACTTACTCTAGGATAGGATTCCTACTCTGATCTTCAATAGAAAATCTTTATTTTGCTAAAATGGACTTTAACCATCAAAAAACAGATTGTTAATGTAAAAATCATTTTAAAACTAAGTGGGCAGGTACTATTTTTTAAACTATTATTGGTTGAATTTGTGTCCTACATCAGATTACTTAGCTCTAAAATTTAGGTCTTCTAGAAAAGAAAATATAATTCATTAACATTTTGAATAACGTGACACATTTAGTATTTCTTAGAAAGGCATATGATATATTTATATTTAATATAAATTTCTTCTATAAGTATTGAGAAAGACTGGTCACATGGCCCAACCTAATGTCAAATTTTGCCTGGAAGATAGTTGTGAGAAAATAAGAAATATTTTGTACACATAATCATTAATGATTACCATAGAAACCGAGAGACATAATTAATTCAATACGATTTTCCTTTTTCCTTTTTGAAATTTTTCTACAAGTTTTTTTTATGAGTGGTATTATTTAGGTTACATAGTTCTTTTGTGTCATACTTAGATGTGGTGTTTCTGTTATACCTAACATGAAGAAATGTAGAAAACTTGACAGATGTGATATTTGTGTTACACCTAGCTTGAGGAAATTTAGAGAACTTGACATTTGTTATTTGTGAAATAATCAATATCCACGGGTAGACTTTAATGGAATGTTTTTATAGTTATTGTATCCTATGTTTTCCTCATTGAGAGATCATTCATGTAGTTACTACATTTATATATATAGTATGTTTATATATATACACACATACTTCTATATGTAAATATATATATAGTAGCTTACATATATATGGAAGCTACTCATTGAATGTGAAGATGACTCAATTATGCATCATAAACTCGGGGAACTTATATTGTACTAAAAGATAAGATAGATAGCATTATAACAGAAATTATAAAATAATAAATGTGAGCATTTGAAGGAGGAAGATTAATTTGGGCTGGATAAGAAGATGGTAGAAGACATCATATTTTTGTTGGATCTTGAAGAATTTGTGGCATTTGAAAAATCTAGAAGGTGGAAAAAATGGTTTGGGAAACTGGAGGGGAAGGAATAGTTTGAACCAAGCTGTGATGGTCAACCTTGGTGATCTATATGAGAAACAGATAATAATATGCAAAAGGAAGAAGAGAGGACATATGGATGTGCAGTGAAAACGGGGCAGTAAGACAGGTGAAATTAACTGCAAACATTCACTAAATGTTTCATCTAATATTGTGTCAATTACATAAAGTGGGGAGGGAACATGATCTAGGGAATCTCAGGGGGATGAAAGATAAAGTAGTACCTCTGTTTTCTGACACTGAACTGAGGACATCAGAACATTTAGCTGTGAATGAATTCTGAAACCAGTACTCTCAAAATAGAAATTCAAAATGATGTAAGGAAAGGTTAACTCTTGAGCTTTTGACACAGAGAGTTACCCAAAGTTAGACATATGTTATGATCAGGTGTGAATCATACTACAGAGAAAGTAATCACATAAATTCACTCATTTTCCACTAATGCATTCATTGTTTTAGGAAGAATTTAGGAAACTACTTATGTACTAGACACTAGTTTAAAAACTGATGAAATCTGTGGACAAGGGAGATTCTGAGTCTAGTAGGGAAGATTTTACTTAGCAAATAATGTAGGTGAGCCTAAAACCTGTTGAGAGAGGGGAATGCTATAGAGAAACCTGTAACCGAAGTACTTAACCTAATCGAGGAGTCAGAGGCCTTTCTAGAGAGAAAAGGAATATTTAACATCTGTTGTGCTGTTGTTTATATGAAAGCTTAATGATTATAATCTTGTCTCCTTTGTCTGTAGTGAGGGAAGGCAGGAGAGGTGTAGTTGGGCAGACTAGAATCCTAGAAAACAATTTTTGTTTTGCTAAGTGTTATCAGTCAGGGTTCTTGATTGCACACAATAGAAACCAAGTTTAGTTGATTAAGGCACAAAATGAATTTATTGGAAAGTTTTCAGGTAGCTCACAAAAGCATCAGGAAGCCTGAACAAACAGGTGAATAAAATAAGCAGAAACAAGGGAGGTTTATAGCCAAAATCACAGCCAAAGTCACGCTGCAGGACTTTAAAGACATCACTGCTGCTCCTGCCAATGAACTCAAGGCTTATTAGTACACCCTACCTCTACTGCAGGTACTTAAATATAAAACTGCCTGGGATACAGCCACCACTGCTGCCTCTGCGCTAGAGACACAGAAGAGATTTACACTCTTCCCTATTCTCTGTGTCACTATTCCCGTATTAAAGTATGGAAGTGTCCAACTTACTGGGTGGACAAACACTATGATGCCTTCCACAACACCTGCCTACTGGTATTCATTCCTTTGGATTGTGCAGAAACAGACTTGTAGGAGAGACCAAAGTGGCAGGATAATGTGATTACATGTGCATGATCATATTATGTAAGATGGTGATAGTTATTGTCCAAAGAGACATTTCTCCTTGATAGCTTTGAGGAAATGGGAAGCCCCGTGGGAAAGGTCCTCCATCTAACATGCTCAAGGAACTGAATGTTGCTAATAACCTCAGAAACACAGTAGCAGATCCTTCCTCGGTGGAGCCTTAGGTGAGAATACTAACCTACCTAACAGTTGAGATGTTAGGTGATCCTGAATCAGAACACCCAGTTAAGTGCTGCCCAGATTTTAGACCCTCAGAAACAGTGAAATAATAAAGGTGTACAGTTTAAAGCCACCAAATATGTGATACATATTATATAGGAAAAGATAACTAAGATAACAGTGACTATGCCTACATCTTGGTCCCATGAACCAGCTTTGAAGGATGTTGGGAAAATGAACATCTGGACTTTTTAGCTTCTCAGACATAGGAAGGAGTGGTTGGGAGCCCACTTCAATTTTCTTCTTAGGGCTGCCACAGCAGAAATATACTCTCTAATAGTTCTTGGGGCCAGCAGCCCAAAATCAAGATATTGGCAGGGTCATCTTCCCTCCATAGGCTCTAGGGGATAATTTTTCTTTTCCTGTCCCAGCTTCGGGTAGCTCCTGACATTCCCTGCCTTGAGACAACATAATTTAAATCTCTGCATCTATCCTCATCACACCTTTATTTCAATGTCTGTGTGTCCCTTTCTGTCTCTTCTAAAGCCACTCTCATTGAATTTAGAACCCACCCTCATCCAGAATGATATTATCTCAATACATACCTTAATTATCTGTATGTTGAATTTCTATATGCACAAATATGCTTCTTGGCCATGAAGAGGTACACCCAAGGTTTTGCCATTGTGATTAATTTACTGTATTTTGATCTTCAGTATGGTTTGGACAACTTGTCAACAATTCAATAAAAATACATTTTGGGGAACTTAGGAGAGATTTGGGCTGCTTTCAAATTCCTGGGCTCAATTTATTCTCCCACTTCAGCCTCGTAAGTAGCTGGGATAATAGGCGCATGTCCCATGCCTGGCTTTATGGGAGAGAAATTTTTAAAATCTAGCACCTGATTGTCTGTTTTAAAGTTCCCACCCTTGCTCTATCCTATGCCTATGTGTGAAGAAAGAGTCTATGTGAAGTAATAGAGGGGGTAAAACTGAATATTCCTGGCATTAGCATGAAGACTGAGAAAAATGCTCTGAGGGGGAGAATGGAATGGAATATTTTTCTTTGAATCTGAAATTGTTTGAACTCAGAATTATTTCCATATGTCCTTTTTTAAAAAACACTTTTATTGGTGCATTGTAATTATATATCTTAGTGTAGTTCAAATTGTACAAACAGACATACATGTCGATTTTGGTATGATTCCCTACAGGCTCTGAGAAAACTTTTTGCCTTTGAAGTTGAATAAAGGACAGGGGACTCCTCTCAAATTGAACTGAAGTCCACTTTTCCTTTTATTCAACTTCAAAATAAAAAAGTTTTCACAGAGCCTTTTGAAGTCAAGTGATGCTTGTAACATCATGGCTAGTGTGTCTATATTCATTGTTTTAAATGTTGAATCTATATTCTAACAGTGAGCTCCAATAAAGCACTCTCCATAAATTTTTTTCTGAATATTTACATACTTAGTGGAATTGATTTCTGGAGAAGAGTTTATAAAGGAAAAAACTATCATTTTAATGTAATCAAATATGTCATAATAGTCCATTTTATGATTCAGAATCATAAAAAATAGAAATCAGCTTAAGAGATTTTATACAAAGTTTTATAAGGATCTTTGTAGAAATTGAATATTCATAGATTAACCTTACTAAGAAAATGTTGAAGATTGATATGAATAATCCCCAAATTGCCCACCATGTATTCTGCCACCTCTTTTAATAATTTTTTTGCAATACAACATTTTTATTTGGAAATTGAGTATTATCATCTGTTTATTATCATCTTGAGAGTAGTATTGATTTGGGAGTGGTTAAATGTCAATTTCCCCTTCATAAAATGGCTGATTCCCTGCTTTTTAAATATTAAATTAAGAAATATTTTTCAGCATTAGTTAGCATGATGTTGAAGCTCAATGGTATTGAGTAGAATCATGACATAGAAGGAACCCTTGAAAAACACAACTTGCATTTCATGTACATATAATTTTGAGAGTTATTAGTGTATCCTAGTCTCTATATAGTAAAATCTAAACAATTCACAATTTAAGAAGAAATTGAAGTCATAATATTAGAGTGATAACATGCATATCCACTAGCAGCATAATTCACAATAGACAAATTATGGACCAGGCTAGATGTCCATCAACAGAGGAATGGATAACAAAAATGTGGTGCATATAAACACAATGGTATTTTACTCAGTCATAAAGAACAGAATTATGTCATTTGCAGGAAAATGGATGGAACTGGAGAATATCATGCTGAGATTAGCCAGTCTCAGAAAGTGAAGGGTTATATGTTTTCTCTCACATGTAGAAGCTAAAGAGAAGTTGGGAAACAAAAGGGCCTTTAGATTAAAGAGGAGAAACGCCAGTGGAGCAGTGGGTCTCGAGGAGCAGGGGAAGGAAACTTGATGAAGGAAATAGTTCAAATAATGCTAGGTACATATGTGGAATTTTCAATGCCAATCTCAGTAACATGTATGGGGAACAGATGAGGGGAGTGGGGTTTGGACCCAGAGGAAAACACACCAAGTGCTGTGAGCACACGTTCCTATCACTCTGAACCTCATTATGATATATAATTACAATGAACCAATAGAAGCATATTTTAAAAAGGAAGAAATATAATCTTAGATAACAGAAGTCCAAAATTTCATTAGCAATCTCTCAAACATTGTAGCATTGCATCAGTATTGATTTGAGTATGATATTTGTCACCTATTTAGTTCAAGGTAAAGACCAAATGTAAAATACTATCTCAGTTACTCAGTTTAACTATGGATGTAAAAATGACCTCAATATTTATTTATATTTGGACTGGTATCAAATGATGTTTAATGTTCAACTTTTTCATAATAGTTTGTTATAAAGTTCAAAAAGACATGTAATCAGTTAACCAAACAAAAACAGTACTATTTGAATGACATTCTTAGTAATATGGAAGTCTTATTCCTTTATTCATTGACTTGTTTAAAAATATTTATTCATCTGCTGCTATGGACCAGGTCCTGTAGTAGGTGTTTTTAACCTGTATAAGGTGTTTTATTACTTTTACTCTTCATAATTCTTCAAAGTAGTTGGTGTTTTCCTCATTTTACAGATGAAGAAAGTGACTTTCAGAGAGGGAATATGGAATTCAGCAATTTGGTTTTACTCAAACATATTCTATAGATTTATATAAAGTCAAAATTTACAGCCAGGCGTGGTGGTGCACTCTTGTAATCCAGTACTTGGGAGGCGGAGACCGGAGGATCCGGGTTCGCAGCCAGCCTCAGCTAGTTAGTGAGACCCAGTTTCAAAATAAAGGATAAAAAATAGGGCCGGGGGTGTAGCTTGGAGGTAGAATGCCCCTGGGTTCAATACCCGCTACCGCAAAAAAAAAAAAAATTACATGAAGTAAATAAATAATGTCTAATAGGAACTTTGGGGATAGAAAGTAAACTAAGAGTGTAGTAAACAATTTGGTGATTACTTTTCTCTCATGTAATCAGATATCTGTAGTCTGCTGGTATTGGTTCAATAGTTCAAAGATTTTCCAATCAGTACTTCTGAATTCTTCTTGGTTTCCCTCCCAGCCCAGCAGCAATGCATCAGGTCTATATTCCAGTAAGAAGTAAGAGAAAATGGTTCTAATGATCCAATCCCTTCAACCTGAAAGGCAAGTGCTTTCCTGGGAACCATCCCAAAAGATTTCTATGTATACAACAAGATCTGTATCACATGACCACTCTATTTGCAAAAAAATCTGGGAAAGCAAGTATGTATTCTTTCAGACTCTGTGATAGAAGCAGCAAGGGAGATAAGGGTAGGGAATAGGTGTTGGGTTTCCCAAACAATACAACCAGAAGTCATCGCAATTTTTATCTAAAATGATGGCCTATAAAGATACCCCTCATATATCTTGTTAAAGCATTATAACTTAAAATTTTTAATAAAAATATGTTTACTACACTGAACTTCAGCAGTAACACCTATTTCAGTCAGCATTCTCACTGCTGTAATATAAAACACCTGAAACACCTGACCACCAAATTTAGAGGAAGGAAAAATCTTCACAGCTCTGGAGATTTCAGGGGTTTAGTTTATGTTAGGCCAGGTTGCATATATGTAGCCCTCAGGGAATCGTGGCAGTAGGCAGAGAGAGAGAGAGAGAGAGAGAGAGAGAGAAGAGAGAGAGCGTGAGCATGAGCAAGGGCTTTGCTCTCACATCATGGAGACTGGAAGCAAGAAAGAGAAGGTAAGGGGAGGCAGGACCATATATAATACCCAAGATTACACCCTCAGGCACTCTGCCTCAGCAGCCAAGCCCCACCTCAATATGGCTGCCTTGTCTCTGTGAAGTCTAGGGAAACATTCTAAATCCAAACCTTAACACTTACCAAATATCATAATTTAGTCTAGGCTACTTTAAACATGCTCATGCTCAGAACAGTTTTTTGCAGTTAGCAAATTTGCAGTTAGCAAATTTGCCTAACACAAAGCTTGCTTTTAATAAAGTGTCGACTATCTCATGTAATTTATTGAGTACCTGTTTCCAAAGAGCTGGCAACGCAGTACACTGTAGAGAATCAGTCGTTCCCTTGTGATCATGTGGTCGACTGGGGGCTGAGGCTCACTGTCCCTGCCCAGCATTATTAGAGATTAGAACACTGAATGCGGAAGCCTGGAAAAGATAAAAATTCAAGGTGAGGTTTCTATTGGATGTGTATTGCTTTAGACCATCATACCAATGTCAGTCTCAATATCCTGTATGGGGAAGGTGGTGAGAGGGGAGGGAGCCAGGGGAAAACCCACCAAGTGCTGTGTGCATGTATGTCTCTATCATATGAACTACATTATGATATGAGACAATAATACACCAATAAAATGATACAAAAAGTTGAAACATTGTTAGTTGAAACATAATAAGCCAGGAACCACCAGGTTTTCCTTTTCTTCTTTTTTTTTGTGATGGATACACAGTCAAGAACAAAACAACAAACAGTAAGTCAGCCTGGAATAAATCTTGTCAGGGTGTATGTACACATACATGTCATTTGCCTGCATGTGCATGTGTGTGAGCACATGTGGCGGGGGTGAAAGAAAGACAAGGACCAATATCTAGAACTTAGATAAAAGACGAACATAGGAAACAGGATCAAGAAGAATAAGAGTTAGTTTTTATTTGTGACAATGTAAAATTCAGTAAAAGTTATAGGAAGTACAGCCAACAGAGTTTTCATTTTCTCAGTAGCTTCTCATTACCTACCGCTTTTGGTAGATACTCTTAACTTGATATTGAGGGTCCTTCAGTATCTCACTTTAGACCCATCTTAAGTTACCTTTTGCTTTTAACAACTATGTTCCAGTCACACAGGTCAAACACAAACTACTTGGATATGCCCCATATTTTTCTATCTTACTCATGTTATTCTCTTTCATAATGACCTTTAATTTTTTTATTCATTTTGACTCATGACATCTGCTATTTAAAGTCTAAGACTTCTCTTAAACAACAATTTCTTCATGAAAAATTTTATCTCTCCAGCTGAATGTGAACATTTAGACAACTAACCTTTTACAACATTAAAAAATTATTCTTTATATGATGCTATTATGCTTGCAGTACATTAAAAAACTATACTTGTTTATTTTCTTTTAATAGATTTTTTTTCTAATCAGACCAAAGATTTTTTGTTAAGATCCAGCAGGCATCTGTTTTAGGAGATAAGGATTCTTCAGCTTAATTACTTACTAGAGGTCAATCTCATATAAGATTGATGTATCCTGGGCATAGAAATCATAGTTTCCCTGTTACATGTTGGTCCTGCAGAAAATTCAGCTGCATCCTTTAGATCAAGATTGAGGCAGTATCAATTACGTACTAAGTATGTTATTCTGCTGCAATGTAGTGTTGACATCTGCACTATGCTCAATAGAAGAGTCAATTACTGCAATACTCCTGATATTGAGCCACTAAACATGACCCTTCCTTGAGTACAGCAGCTCAAATTGGATCTCATCCTACTAAACGAGCTCATTCTTTGATCTGTGTTGATTGCTTGACATTAGGCATATCAATTGCATTTTAGAGTTTATCATATGCTTCTGAAGCTCATACAGTATTGAGCACAGTTTTATTACATGATTATTTTGCCGTGCCTCCAAAGCTAGCAGGACAAAGGTGTGGCAAAGTGGAGAATGTTTAATGACATAGCTCAGTATGTGTCATGGCATCCATATTTCTTCCCAATGGGGAGCCACTAATGTCATAAACAGAAAATTAGAAATCAGCTTTTTTGTAGGAAAAATAAAGTTCCCTCCTGTTGTTGCAATTTGGGTAGAAGACAGAGGCAACTGGAGGAGAAATACACATTCATAAAACAGTGCTGGAAGACTCAGCAGGATGCTTACAAAGTATTTTAAAAGAGAGTCAACACAAGGGCTACTATTAAAAACACTATGATGGAGTTTGCCTCAGATTTTCTTGTATCCTTCCTTTGGAGGAACAATACAGCACAAAAACATTTTAAAAAGTAAACTATTTAGAATTATACAAATCTAAACCAGGTGTGGTGGTGCATGCTTATAATCTCAGTACTTGGGATGCTGAGACAGGAGAATTATAGGTTCAAGACCATCAGAAATTTAGCAAGACTCTCCGCAACCTAGCAATATCCTGTTTCAAAACAGAAAATTTTAAAAAAGGGGGTCTGGGGGTATAGCTCAGAGTTTGAATGCCTCTGGGTTTAATCCCCAGTACCACAAAAGGAAAAAATATAAAAAATCTAGTCCTTGGTTCTTCAGAGGCCTACATTCTCAAGAACTCAGGTGTAACATGTCACTGATGATAATTTTGAAAGACAGGATGAAGACATTAGTTATGCAACTTATCTCTGTCCCCAGACTAGATGGAGTTTCACTGGAAGGAA
Source organism: Glis glis (assembly GCA_004027185.1). Classification (NCBI taxonomy): domain Eukaryota; kingdom Metazoa; phylum Chordata; class Mammalia; order Rodentia; family Gliridae; genus Glis; species Glis glis. Next base: position 33,949 of record PVJS01007092.1, read on the forward strand.
ATGAGAGACAGATGAGAAGAAAAACAAATAACTGAGTTTGTGATGTTTCCTCTGTAAGTAGATTTGTGCCCTGCCCTTTGACTCATCATGTTTACGGTTCTTGAGGAAGGAGATAGGAGAACATTCTGAATACACTTAGAGATCCAAAAGCAGAGAGGTCTTGGAACCCTGTCTCCAGGGTAGAATCTAGAATAACCTCATATCAAATAGGTATATAGAGGAAAAACAAAAGCAATAACCAAGCATCCTCCAAAGTGAACGTGCAAAAGGTACTCACAGCCTGAGAGGTTTTGAGTGCTCAGAATGTATCTTTTGTACATACACAGCAGTATGGCAGTGACATAGGGATTAGTGCCCTGAATTTAGAACTTTAGAACAAGGAGGACGAGCAGCAGCCTGGGTGAATCTATGACATAGGTCAGATGGAAGCAAGTATGGATCTATGGTTCCTAGACTTGATAAATGATAATGTAGACTTTATTTTGTTATACTACTCCTAACATGTCAACACCAGAGTGCTACCTATTTTTTTCTTCTAGAATTTGGTTTTCAATTTCTGGACAATGTTTATTTAAAATAAATTAAGGCCATTAATATAAAACATAACATTCCACTTGTTACACACTTAGATTTATAGCTTATCCAATACATATATATCATTTATATAGATCATTTGTAAGGACTTGGTGCTCAACCTGCACTTTAAGGAAAGATAACATACTTTTTGTAATTGGAAATTATAGTCAATGTGGTGGTGCAGGCCTCTAATCCCAGTACTTGGGAGGCTAAGACAGGAGGATCACAGGTTTAAGACTAGACTCAGCAACTTGGCAAGGCCCTCAGCAACTTAGTGAGATCTGTTTTAAAAAATTAGGGCTGGGGGTGTAGCTGAGAGGTAGAACACCACTGGGTTCAATTTCTAGTACCACACACAAACAAAAAAAAAAAGAAAGAAAAGACATTATAGTCAAATACAATGTACTAGTTTAAGTAAGAGCATACTGAGACTTAAAATATAGATTATGGGGACAAAAGAAGGATGGAGAGTAGAAAAGGATTAGAATAAAGACTTGGTTAAAAAGACATAATGTTATTTTTGTCACTTTTTGAAAAAAGATTAATTTAAAAAATTTAATATAACTAAAATATATATTATTTGGAATAAGAAATATATAATTATATACAGTAAAATGTTCATACCATGATTTTTTTTTGTAGTGGGAATTGAACCCAGGGACATTCTACCTGCAAGTTATATTCCCAGACCTTTTTATTTTTTATTTTTATTTTGAAACAGGATCTACCTAAGTTGCTGAAGGTCTAGCCAAATGGCTGAAGCTGGCCTTGAATCTGCAATCCTCCTATTTTAGCCTCCCAAGTGCTGGAATTACCGGGATGCACAGCCACACCTGGCTGTTATTCTTAACAAATAATTTTGTCTTTTTATCTTCTGAGATTAAGAACAAGCATTGTTACAGACAGGTATTTGACCGAAGTGTCTCCCATCTGCCTTCTCTAATCAGGAGTACCTGAATGGACAAAGCAAGTTAGCAATATTGCTTACCAAATGTACATTACCAAGACTTCTTTCTGAATTGGCTGAATCCTAAATATCCATTCCAGAGGACTTGTACTTAAATGTTTTGACATAGATATTATTATACCCAGACTGTTTCCATTAGCATTTGCACCACTGTGACCTAAACCTCTGATGATCACAACTTGGAGAAAGATTTATTCGCCTATGAATCTGGAGATTTCAGTCCACATATATAGTTCATTTTACACTGACTGCCAAGCAAAAGCCAGGGCTATAGGTCCTTAGGGCATGATGGCAGGAAGCAGAGAGGGGGAGAGAACTTTGTTATCAGCTCACAGTGTCAGGGGAGAAAGAAGAGCAGGAAGCTACAGCAACCTACTGGGAAATACTGTCCTCAGCCATGCTCCCAGGGACTGCCCCCAGCCACTAAGTCCTGCCTCCAACATGGCTGTCTTGTCTGCCAAATGAGGTCTAGGCAAAATTCTAGATCCAAACCATAACACAGACCTTCCAATTGTATTTGAACACATATAATTTTCCCTGAATCTGTATCAAGTACATATTTGAAAACAAGCAGAGCTCATAGGTCATTGAACAATGCCCTTGGAATTCCATTTCTCCATCAACCCTACTCTAACACTACTCTGTGAGAAAAAAAAACCCACAAAAACATTTTGACACTTAACCTAGTTCCTCCACATAGTTGCCTGATGTTTTCTTAAAAGTATTCAGCATACATCAGAGAATGGGAGAAAACAAAATCAATATTTACTGAACACATTTTTCCCCTTTAGTTCATGAAATGCATATCAGTGAATGAAATTTCAAATGAAAAAATGAATTAGAAGAATAGATTATCCTACATGTTTAAATGCCTCAAATAAAAGGATCTCAGAATAAACAGAATAATATTCTACACAGCAGCACATGGTATACATATTTAAACCAAGAATGTATTGACACAGGACTAGAGTGGTGGGTGGGTTCAGCTGAGGTATGCATTGATAAAAAATAGATTTTCTTTTTATTCTGAATCCTAAGGTTCAATTTTAAGATAGAGATAAACAATTTTGAATCTGTTTCATGTCTAGTGTTTAACTAAGCTATTTTTCGAAAAACCTTTCGAAAAACATTGAGACCCATTAAATAAAGAAAAACAGTATTTTAATATTTGTTGTTATTGTCCCTAGTGTAAGTACATAATTTTGAAAAGGGCTGGAAACCTATAGAAAATGTATTGTGCTATGAGTGTTTGGTATCAGAATTTGTTGACAGCTTCTAAATTCTAGGGCAAGCAAATGGGCTTCTTATGTAATGAGTAGGATCAAAGCGCTGTAAGGTCAAGGGAGGGAGGCAGAAATGTCACCATGACTTCCTGCTTTGCCATGTCTGGAAATCTTCCTAGTTCTGGGTTTCTTACACAATTACCACTTATATGTTTCTTAATGGCCTCCTTCCATTTTCTTTCATTGAAATGGCTTTTGATTTCTGATCAGGGCTTTTGATATACTTTGACAATAGCAATGATAGGTTTTCCCTTTTGAGTATTGCTGCTATTGTCTGTAAGACCTAGAAACTATTCTATCTAGATCAGGCAGCTACCAGCCCATTTTTATTTCCTAAAGATGTAGGTGGACCTTTGAGCGTCCACTGTGAGGTTAGAGGTAATATGATGGGATAGAAAAAAAGGAGAAATTAATATTATCACCTTACTGTGAGTGGGGTGATAGAGGGAAAATAAAGAGGGACACATTGCTCGTCGATGGCGATGCAATAGGGAGCAAGCAAGCAGCAGAGCTGCAATCGTACCACAGCCTTGGCTTATGCCAGGAGTCTGGGGTTGAGTTGCCTGCCTTTTAGGAGTGTGACATTGGTGTGGTCTCTGGGCCTCAGTTTCCTCATTAGTAAAATTAGGAGTTTGGACCAGATGAATTCTAGAGGTATTGTCACATCCTTTTGAAATTGGATACTTTTATTTTTGCTTTGAATTCTGTCAGGCAAAGTTTCTATTTCAAAATTAATATAGGTCACCTTTAGTCATGTTTTTCTCTCTCTTTCTCTTTTTTCTTGTACCAGATGAGTCTACCTTCTTTATATTAGAAACCCTACAACAAAGAATCCTAGACTCTAAGTTGAAAATGGGTTTAAGTCATGTGATTCATTAGGACCTGATATAACATACACAAGTAGTGCAGACTGTGATGTTCAATGGAGACTTGATGGGCTATCAATTAACCAACTCTCTTAAAAAATGTTCACAAATAATTCAGGAGAAATAATTTATTTTGTTGAACAAATCAAGATTTTAGATATGCCTTCCAAATTGTAATTTGTATTTAATGTCTTCCCATTGCTATTGGCCCCGCGAGTGAGCACTAAATATGCTTCATTTCCACCTGATTAAACATCCCTCATTTCTTCAGTCATTCCTCATACGCCATACATAGCTCCTAGATCCCTCAGGCCTATGCCACAATTTCTGTAAAAGTACTCTCTTCTTAAAACTGATTTCTAATTAGTTGGAGGGTCTATGGTTGAGTGCTTCTGTTGAAACTCAGGAAATGTCACAGTCAGCAGAGAGCCTGGGAGATTAATTCTCACTGAAATCCAGGATATACTGTCATCAGCCACAGTGTGGGAGATCATCATCTGCCAATGAAACCAGGACGAGGTTTCTGGGATTATAAAGCGTACAACCCTGGAATTTGTTAAACAAAGGGAAAAATGGCCTCATTATTGTTGAATATATGAAACAATAAAACTCTGGGAGAAATAACAGCCATTGCAGTTAAAATAAAGGATAATTAGGGGAAAATGTTTGTCTAATTTGTGCTTTAAAGTGCTGTCACATATGCAATACTGATGAGACACTGGCTTAAGACTGCAAGCCGTAAATAAATACAAACATGAGACAATTTACACATCCATTCTTGGCATAAAGGGGGGAAAGCTTATAATTTCTGCAACATCAAAGAGTTCCTAACAAGTATTTCCAACCAAAGTGCAAATTCCAAATGATCAATGAAGAAGGATCTTTAATTTTCCTTCATACACCCTTTAAATATGTAGACTTGTTTCTGACAAGAAGTTAAATCTCTTTGAGATCTTCAGGCCTACTTTATAGCAACTTTTTCCCCCTCATTTTCTGAAGGATGCCTCATTTGACACATAAAAACAAGCACACAGTCTTGCATGGCAGAAGTATAGGTTTTCTCTTTAGGCATTGCTTAAACTTTGTCATTTTCAAACATTGGTAAGTTCTTTGTGATTCCCTGTATCCCACTCTTTATCTTAACCTTAGGGGCTATGAATTTTCATTCCATTCTATTCTTTCCCCTTCCATCTCCCAAGGTGACTAAGGGTCTCATCTCGTTAGAGCCTCAGTTTAAAGTTCCCAATTTCATCATCTAAATCAGATGCCAATGAGAACTCCATTAGATAAAGCTTGTGGGAACATTTTTGGTGCATCTTTGGACTTTTGAAACTAGTTATCTGCCCCTAAGAAGTGTAGTCACAGAACAGACATAGGATAACAATTATAGACATTTTTAAGGTGGAAAATTAATGTAATACAGTCAGTGGTCTAAAATGATTCTGAAATCCAGAGGGGCAAAATCCAGTCAGAACTCCTTGATCAGGTTTCTAGGCCTATTAGCAATCCTCCACATCTCTATTCCGCCTTCTGGGACTTGGGGATAGAGTCTCTAGGTTCTTGGTTCTGTTCTCTGAGTCATTCTTTTTTTTTTTTTTATGAAAAGTAGCAAGTATTTGCAGCTGAGAATTTTTATCAGCATGCCAGTAGAATTTCAGAGGATCAAGAGCCTCTTTTAATTTCACACTCTTTCTGTTTCTTGTCCATGCTGGACATGTTTCTGCTGACATAATTTTCTCAAGGATCTTGTGGTCTCTGTGTGGATTTCAGTCTATTGGATGAAAGCCGTATCTACAGATTTTGAAATAATGAGTTTTCTATCCTGGCCTCCTATTTGAGGTGGCTTAGGGACAACACCTTCAAGCTTGCTAGAGGTCTTCTGGTTTGATTGAGAGATCTGTAAGACATATCCTTAATCTCTTGTGGATGAATACTCTGACCTTTCCAGGTTTCAGCTAAGGGCTATAGAGTCATATCTTCAGCCTTTGCTCTACCCCCAGATAATGAATCTCTTAAATGAATAGTTCTTCCTTCAATCAATCGCTCTCTCTTATTTTACTATAAGCAACAAGAAGAAATCAGGCAGAACCTTCAGATCCTTGCTCAAGCATCTTAGCTCTATATCTAGGTTCATCACTTACGTAAGTTCTGCTTCCCATATAACTGTAGGGCACAATTTCTACCACCTACATAACAAGGATCTATTCCCTTTGCTCCAATTTTTAAGAATGCATTTTTTTTTCATTTCCTTTTGAACCCTTGGCAGCAGCATTTTTAACACCCATACTTCTACTAACCGTCTGTTCAAGGGAATTTAAGCGTTTTCTAGCATGCTCCACATCATTCTCCTCAGACTTTCAGCAGCTTCTCACTGCTCAATTCCAAAGTCATCCCACACGTTTAGTTATTTGTTACAGTTGTACTCCACATCTGGACAACAAAATCTGTATTAGTTTTCTGTTTCAAGGTAATAACTTGCTATAATTTAGCAGGTTAATGCAACACCCTTTTACTAATTCAGGTATATATGTCAGATGGCTGGACACGGCATGACATCAAGGAATCTCCTGGGGCCGCAGCTCTCATCTGTAGCTTGGAGATTCTGTCAAGTCCACTGGTTGTTGGAAGAAGTTAGCCCCTAGAGGTTGGGGGTCATTCTCAATTTCTCAAGGTCTCCCTATTCCAGTGGCAGTTTACGAAATGGATGATTACTTTCATTTTGGCTATCCAGAATGCATTTCTTTGACACCTTCTGCTACCAGTTGAGAAAACGCTCTAGTTTTAAGGGTTCATGTGAACTGGCTAAACCCACCTGGATGACCTGCCTTTCTTAAAGTCGACTGTGTCTTATGATATAACCTAATCATGGCAGTGAAATTATCTTGATTGTCCCTAGGGTTATCCAGGGCTTACACATCAGAAAGGTAGGAAATCTTGGGGAATATCTTAGAATTCTGCCTATCATTATAGTAATACTGTATCTCAAATAATCTTTTTTATTTTTTGCGGTACCGGGGATTGAACCTAGGGGCGTTCTACCTCCGCGCTACACCCCCGGCCCTATTTTTTTATACTTTATTTTGAAACTGGGTCTCACGAAGTTGCAGAGGGCCTCACTAGGTAGAGAGAGAGAGAGAGAGAGAGAGAGAGAGCTGAGGCTGGCCACGAACCCAGATCCTCCGGTCTCCGCCTCCCAAGTACTGGGATTACAAGTGTGCGCCTCCACGCCCGGCTTCAAATAATCTTGAATGATATCCTCTACCCAATGTCTGCTTCTAAAATTCTACACAAACTACATTATGATGTGAGACTATAATGAACCAATAAAAATATAAAAAAGTCTACACAAGCAAGGTCCAATTCTTTCTCATCTAGATATAATATTGAGGAGGCAATGATAGTTGCAAAGTTCCCAGAATTATTATATTCTGAGCTTTACTATTTTAAGTAATCTTGATGAATCCCAGTTAAATCTATATAGAGATAACAAATTCAACTTACTAAATATAATATAGTAGAAACCTATATATATTTTATATTTAATAATTTATGAGGAAAAGTCTTTCAAATACAAGGAATTCAATTTTACCCAGAGACCAATCATGTTTTACTGCAAAAACTGAGCTTATAGAAATCTTTATGAACATTATGTATGTTTTCACATTATAAACATTTTATATTAATAAATGTAACTATTGAATACTGAAATGGAAAAGTAGCCTTGTTTATATACATGCAACTGAGAAGGACATGGAGAACCTAATGAAGTGGTTCTTAATCTTGGCTGCCAAAATTACCTAAGGATACTGAAACACAAAACAAAACAAAACAAAAACTCACACAAATAAACTCCTGGGTTCTATTCCTAAAGATTCTCATTCAACTGCAGGTCATGGCCATGAATAATCTTGTATATAACATTAGCCAGGGTCCTCAGAGAGCTCATGATCTAGAGAGAGAAGAAAGATCCTTAGAAATTCAGCTGCCTGCACCAAGAATTTAATGTTAACTATTAATCTTAACTTTGAACTATCTATATTAAACTTCAAGCTTAATATAGATAAAATACAAAGGCACAAGTATATAGCTCATTGAATGATCAGAACTGAGAACACCCATGTAATACCCACTCGCATCAAGAAATAGAATAACAGCAAAAAGCCAGAGTCCCCCTCAGGTACCTTTCAAAGTATTAAACACTCCTTTCTCAAGGGTAACCTTTTTCTTGAATTTCAACACAAAAGATTAGTTTTATCTATTTCGAATTTTATACAAATGAAATAGAGTTTTTAAAATTTGGATTAATTCACTTAATAATATATATATATATTTTTTTTTGCGGTACCGGGGATTGAACGCAGGGGCGTTCTACCTCCGCGCTATGCCCCCGGCCCTATTTTTTATACTTTATTTTGAAACCGGGTCTCACGAAGTTGTGGAGGGCCTCACTAGGCAGAGAGAGAGAGACAGGGAGAGAGAGGCAGAGAGAAAGAGCTGAGGCTGGCTGCGAACCCGGATCCTCCGGTCTCCGCCTCCCAAAGTACTGGGATTACAAGCATGTGCCACCACGCCCGGCTTAATAATATACTTGCAATATTAATTCATGCTGTGGTACATTGCAGAAGTTTGTTTCTTTGGGAGCTATATGTTTTCCTGGTGTTCAAATACACTGCAATGTATTTATCTGTTGGTGGACCTTTGGTTAATTTCTCAGTTTGGGGCAATCATAAATAATTCTGCTGTAAGTATTCTTGTTTTATTTCTGTCATTTGGCTCACATAGGTACAGATTCCTAGGGTTGGAATGGCTGTGTCATAAAGCCTGTATGTGTTCACTCAGTTACTTTCATGTAATTTTCTTAGGGTGATTGTGCCAATTTATACTCCTACCAGCAGGGAGTGATAGTTTTCATTCCTCCACATGTTTGCCAATACTCTTGTCAATCTTAAATTTTTTAGCTATTATGGTGGCAGTGTAACAATGGTTCATTGCAGTTTTAGTTTTCATTTCATTCCATTTCCCCAATGGTGGCAATTTGGATATCTTCTCATGTGAAGTACCTGTGATATTATAAGATGTATTTTTTTTACTTCTCATACATGGCTCTCAGTTCATAATTCCCTCCGTATAGCAGATCATAGACACTAAAATATTTCTTCTATAGGATGCAGATGTTATCATATCACATTCTTAGCTTTAGGGTTGGTGGAGGCTAAAGGTCTGTCAAGCTTAGGTACCTTTCCAAATTTTTATCTAGTAGTCACAAGGATGCTTGATCAGATACAATATTTTATAGTAAGTAGCTATTAAAAGGGACTAAAGACAGCCCAAGAAAACATTGACTCTTGATCTGTAACCTTCCATTTCACAATCATGGTGCTCTAGTCAGCCAAGGTCAAATAGTATATAGGCCATTCAACAATATGTGGTTCTTCAGAGAACTTAGTTCACAATAATAAAATAATAAACATAAGTGTTTCCCTGAGTTCTGTAAGCTGCTCAAGGTGATTCACTAAACCCAAGGGGGGAGGGTTGTGGGAGCCCCAATTAAAGCTGGCCAGTCAGAAGCATAAATAAAAACAACTCAGGGTTTGAGACTGGCATCTAAAGTGGGCAGGGGCATCCTTGCGGGGCTCAGAACCTGCAGGATCTGATGTTATCTCCAGGTAGATATTGTCAGAATTGAATTGGATTAGAGGACTTCCAGCTGGCATCTGCTGCTGTGGAATCGCATCCTTGTTGGCGCAGAAATGTACACACCTTTTCAGGTCACAGAAGGTGGCTGTGCTGATTGTGGGAACAGAGAAAACAAGCAGCTTGTTTTCCCTAAAAACATGGTATCTGTTCAGATCTTATGCTTATTTTTCTATTGAGCTATCTGATTTTGTCTTACTGATTTATAGAAGTTATTTATATAATCTAGCCACAAGTACTGTTGGGGTATATGCTTTGCAAATGTCATATATCAGTCTAATTGTTGTTTTTGCACTCTTTTAAGGGTTTCTTTTCTTTAAGAAAATTTTAATTTTAATGTAGTCAGAAGTGGTTTCCTGGATAGTTTCTTCTATGTTCTATGAGCTTTGTTTTTTTTTCACTTTTAGTTTTATTAAATAACTGCAATTGTGTGTATGTGTGTGTATGTGTATAAGGTATGAAGTAAATGCCAGGTAATTGTTTTATGTAAAACTATCCAATTAATCCATTACTGCTGGTGGAAAGGTTAGATAAAAATTTCTAGAAATAATATGAAGTTCTAGATAATGTTATGTTATACTAGTGGGGTTGTGTATTTGCTTCTGACAGATACCTAGGTTAAGGCATGTAACCATAGTAGAACTAGGATTGAGAAGACTCAGTGCCTAGAAGGGCTGAAATATTTCAGGTGAACTCTTATTCTTAGGGTTTAAATTTTGGGGTCCCAATTTGGGACCCTTCACTCTTGATGGGCTCTGATCTCCAAATTTTTGTTCTCCTGGCATTTGAATCTGCCAAATTTCTATTCACTTCCTTAGTTGCTCAGCTACAACTTTCAAATTAGGAAATGCTTTGAGGGGAAATTTTGCCACAAGTGTCAGTTTCACATTTCTGGGTTTCCTTCATTTTTGGAATCTTAGTCTGCTAAATTTTATTTCCTTGGCAACTTATAAACAATGCTGTGATGATGTGTAGTTAGAGCTTGTTAGCCAGAGTAACTTGCTAGCTAGAGTGACTCCATACTTGTTACTCAGAATGACCTTAAACCTGGCCCTAAAACAGGGAAGTTGACCTTGAAAAAATGAAACCAGAATATTGGCAGGATAGTTAACGGTTTGTCGTAACAACATATTGTAACTTATTGTGTTATTGTCATCTTGCTAACCGCCTATTCTTGCTTCTATACTTTCATTATGCTTGGCTTGCTTGGCGTACCTGAATACTATGGGAACCATAGAGGCTTCCCACCCCCTGCTATGAAAACCTGCCATGGGAACCTCAGTTTCACCCTTAGCTTGTATTGTATCTTACCCTATATAAGAAAATGCTGGAGGGCAGTCAAGTACTGCACTGGGCTCTCCTGCCTGTGTAGTCTTACTGGCCAGTAATAAAGTCTTACTGGCCATTTAACACCTTTGGTGGTCTGATTGGTCTTGAATGGGATGCTACCTCGCATCAATGCTTACACACAGACCTTATTTTATTATTGTTATAGTTTGTATATGGACTGTCCCCCAAAGGTTCATGTGTTGGAAGCTTGGTCCCCAGCTGGAGGCACTACCCTCTCTCTCTCTCTGCTTCTCAGCCACCATGAGGTGAGATGCTTTGCTCTACCATACCTCACCATAGGCCTGAAAATAATGAAGCCAGCTGATTATAAACTAAAACATCTAAAAATGAGCCAAAATAAATATTTTCTCCTTTAAGTTGATTCTCTCAGGTATTTTTTCACAGTGACAGAAAGCTCACACACACACACACAAAACCACACACACATACAAACACACAATGGTACAGAGAAATGGAGTTGTTGCTGTGACTAGACCTTATGATGTGGCTCAGAAACCTTTGGAATTGGCTTGCAAGAAGAACTTGGAAAGATTTGGAGATGTAGGTTAGAAAAACCTTAGAATGTTATAAATGGAGCCCAGTGGACAATTTTGGTGAAGAGTCAGAAGACCAGAATATTGATAAAAATGCAGAGAGTATAAACCATGATGATGTTTCAGATGGCGATGAAGACTCTTTGGGGGATTGAACTAGAGGTCATTTATTTTACATTTTGGAAAAGAGCCAAACTATATTTTGTCTATTCCCTGAGACTTTTTATAAAGATGAGTTTAAAGGTGATGGACTAGAATTAAAGGTGGCAGAATAGAGGAAGACACTGTGTTTCTGTTTCTCTGAGACTTGGAACTCAACCAGTGGGAAGACTGCTTCTTGGCAAGAGAAGAAAAGCAATCAGAACTCAACAGAAGAAACAATCGAAACATGGTGGAATTGGATGCAGCACAGAGAAGAGAGGACTGAAAAGAGCTCCATGCATCTCATCTGGTGAATGGAGAGTGAGGGGGCGCCATCTTGGAGAGGGCTCACAAGGGCTGGCAGCTGCTGGGACCCAGTAGATTTCAGAGACCAACCCCAGCAAGGAAGAAGCAGAATCTTGTCGAGACAGTTATTGCACAAAATAATCATCAAAAGTAATCACATTCTTCTTTCACATTCCACACTTGAATACCTCAAGATTGCAACTTCCCAGACTGCCCAGAAAAAATGTCCAGTGAACTCCTACAGCTGCAGGTGAACTCAGACTGAGAAACAATAGGCCCTTACTGCAGGGAACCCAGTGGCTACAGCCTGCCTTGTACCACTGTGAATCTGCAAACCAACCAGCTAAACACCCAGCAAACTCCTATGGCTACAGCTGAACTTGCCTCTTCCTGCAGGGAGCCGAGTGGTGCTTGTCAAGACCATGAGTTTGCAAAGTGTCCCAGTGGGAGCCTGCATGGTTACAGGGATCAGCCAACACCCACTCATGTTAAAAACACTACAGAAAATCAGAACAGAAGGAACTTACCTCAACATCATAAAAGCCAACATCATATTGAATGGGGAAAAACTGTGGAAATTCCCTTTAAAATCAGGAAGAAGACAAGGATGCCCACTATCACCACTTCTTTTCAATATAGTACTTGAGATTCTTGCCAGAGCAATAAGACAAGAGAAGGATATCAAAGGAATTCAAATAGGAAACGAAGAACTGAAATGATCTCTATTTGCAGATGACATGATCCTATATTTAGAAGACCCAAAAAACTCAACCAAAAGACTTTTAGAGCTGATTAAAAAATTCAGCAAAGTAATGGGATACAAAATCAATCTAAAAAATCAGTAGCTTTTCTATATGCTAACCATGAATACACTAAAAAAGAAATCAAAAGTAATAAAATACTTAGGTATAAATCTAACCAAGGATGTCAAAGACCACTACAATGAAAATTATAAACCACTAAAGAAAGAGATTGAAGAAGATCTTAGAAGATGGAAAGATCTCCCGTGGTCTTGGATAGGAAAAATACATATTATCAAAATGGCCATTCTACCAAAAGTGATTTACAGAGCCAATGCAGTTCCTATCAAAATAATAATGTCATTCTTCACAGGCCTAGAAAAATCAGTCCTAAATTTCATATGGAGAAACAAAAGACCCAGAATAGCCAAAGCAATTCTCAGCAGTGAAAACCATGCAGAAGGCATCACAATTCCTGACTTTAAATTATACTACAGAGCTATAGTAATAAAAACAGAATGATATTGGTACAAAACAGACACATAGACCAATGGAACAAAATAGAAGATACAGAAATAAATTCACACACTTATAGACAATTGATTTTTGACAAAGGTGCCAAACACATATGTTATTGAAAAGACAGCCTTTTCAACCAAATGGTGCTGGGAAAACTCGTTATCCATTTGGAGAAAAATGAAATTAAATCCTTACCTCTCACCCTATGCAAAAGTCAACTTGAGATGAATTAAAGACCTGGAAATTGGCTCAGAGACTTTGAAATTACGAGAGGAGGGCATAGACCCAACACTCCAACATACAGGCACAGGTAGAAACTTCCTCAATAAGACCCTCAAAGCTCAGGAAATCAAAATTAGGATTAATAAATGGGATGGCATTAAACTAAAATGTTTCTTTTCATCAAAGGAAACCATCAAGAGTCTAAAGAGAGAGCTTAAAGAATGGTAGATCTTTGCTAGCTATTCCTCTAATAGAGAACTAATATCTAGAGTATACAAAATGCTTTTAAAAGATTTACCACTAAATAAACAAATACTCCAATCAAGAAATGGGCAAATGAACTAAATAGATACTTCAAAAAAGAAGAAATACAAATGACCAATAAATACATGAAAAAAATGTTCAACATCATTAGCAACCAGGGAGATGCAAATCAAAACTCCACTGAGATTCCATCCAACCATAATCAAAATGCCAATCATCAACAAGTCAAACAACAGCCGGGCATGGTGGCGCACGCTTGTAATCCCAGTACTTTGGGAGGTGGAGACCAGGTGTCCATCAACAGATGAATGGATTACAAAATTATGGGATATATACACAATGGAATTCTAAGCAATAAAGAAGAACAAAATATGTCATTTTAAGGAAAATGGATGGAACTGGAAAACATGTTAAGTGAGATTAACGAGTCACAGAAAGGGAAGGGACATATATTTTTCTCTTACATGTGGAAACTAGGGAGTAATTGGGATACTGAGGGACTTCAGATAATGGAAGAGAAACTCCAGTGAATCTAGGGAGGTGGTCTAGGGGAAGGTGGGACGGGAGAGGGAGAATCAATGAAGGAAATATTTCCATTGACATTATGAACATACATGAGAATACCAATGTCAATCTCAATATCATGTATGGGGAAGGGAGGGAGAGGGGAGGGGGCCAGGGGAAAGCCCGCTAAGTGCTATGTGCATGTATATCACTCTCACAATGAACTAAATTATGTTGTGAAACTATAATGCACCAATAAAAGTATAAAAATAAAATATAAAAAATAAAGGTGATGGACTAATACATTTGGAGGAGGAAATTTCAAGGCAGCATAGCATAAAATCATGGAGATTTCTGGATGCTTTTATCCAGATTTTCAGTGATAATTGTGAGCAATAAACAGAATAGAAAATTTTGAAAAAAACTTGCAGTTTGGCCAGAAAAGATGTGTGTGTAAAGTTGTGGCCAAGGAGGCTATGGTTGCTGAGGGTACTAGTGACATTACAAAGAAGCCCAATACTTTGCACCAGGACAATAGGAAAGATACCTGACAGCATCTCAGAAATTGGCCAGAACCTACCCATCACAGGATCAAGTGTGTAAAAGTGTAAACACTCCTTTGGAAGTCTTCTTTGAGAACAGAGTCTACTCTTGGGTTTCCTGATCACACCTAGGAAGGTATTTCCCCAGGATTTGTCTCTTGGTGATCAGCTGTTCAGGCCCTCAGAGGCCTTTGCAGCCATGGTCTGAGCAGGCCTGGCTACTTCTTGTGCTGTTACTAGTTCTGCAAGCATGCAGAATGCAAGAGTTGTGGGGTCATGGAGGCTTCTACCTAGATGTCAAAGGAAGGCGTGGAAGGCCAGACACTGTGTGGCATGGTTGGAGTCCCTGAGGGCAGCCTTTGAGAAGGTGATGCATGAAGTTTTGAGAGCAAAGCGAAGTTGGAGTGGACACTCAAGGAAGTCAAAGATTGTGGAACTTCTGCCAATGAAAGGCATGGGCAATGGGTACAGCCAGACCAAGAAAGCCAGCAAATTGGAGTCAGGGCTCCCCAAGCTCTTTGGAGCTCACATTACACCACCACATGCCCCAGATGCCAAACTTATACTTAAAAGTTTTAATATTTGCCCAGCTGGGTTTTGTCCTGCCTTGATCTGATCTTGACTTGGTATTCTCCTGTTCCTCCCTTTTGGAATGATAATTCCTGCACCATCATATCTTGGAGGCATGTAACTTTTTTTTTTAAGAGGAGCTCACAGCTCTGAGTTTGGTATGTACAGTGGGAATATATGCTGTACACATATACTATCCTGGAAAAACTTGTAAGAGATCAAGACGAGGGCATCTGCAATATGCTGAACTGGTAGCACCTCCATCCCTCATGGTAACCCAATAAGCAGTGCCTCCATCCTTCATGACACTGCTCCAGAAAAGAGCACCTCTGTCCCTCACAGTTCTTTGATCAGTGGAGGCTGACTGGATGCCTAACATTCATCCTCTCCACAGTATACTCAACTTCCAGCTGAGGAGTTGAGTACACTGGAAAGGGTTTTATAGGTTAGTTAATAGAAGGAATGACATCACTATCTTGCTTTGTTCCTTGTATGGCCAGCATTCCAGGAAGAAGTTCCAGTGTGTAAGCAAGCAAGCAGTTTTACAGAACTTACCCTATTTCTCAGTATTCATGAGAAAAGGCAGTGTCCTGCAAGATAATACTTGCAACACATTCTGGCAAAGGCCTGCTCTCATTATTCCCATGACTTAGCTCAGATCCTGGGAACAAAGGGACATTTTAGGAACGTGGCAATCTTTTGTTGCCATCCCTCTTTTTTTAAGGATGACACAGATGGGCATGAGCCTTTGGGAGCCAGGGTGGAATGCTATAATTTGGATCTGGAATGTCTCTCCAAAGACTTCTGTGTTGAAAGCTTGGACCCCAGTTGGTTGTGCTATAAAGAGGGAGTGGAAATCTTAGTAAGTGAAGCCATTAGATCATTGGAGGCATGCCCTTGAAGGATATATTTTGTCTCTGACCCTTTCATCTCTCTTTCTTTCTGCTTCCAGCCATCATGATTTGAGCAGCTTTGCTCCACCACACCTTCTAAGCTATGGTGTTCTTCCTCGACACAGGCCTAAAATCAATGGAGCCAGTCAATAATGGATTGAACCTTTAAAACTGAGCCAAAATAAATATTGCCTTCTTTAAATTGATTCTCTCAGGCACTTTGTCACAGTGATGAAAAGTTGACTACAACAATTATTTTGTCTAAAATTTTCGGGTTGTTCTAAGCAGGAGAATTCTCTTAAAATAAACTAGAATGCATTGTTTCAGAATATACATTAAGGTTTCTAATAGCTATGTAACTTCCTAAAAGGGATGGGAGCAAAGTACATTTCTGTTTTTCTGACTCCTAATATGGAATAAAACATCTACTTAGTTTAATTTATTAAAAGTACTTAGTGACTCCCAAAAAGCTCTTTTTAAAAAGGCTATGTGGAATTATCCAGTGACAGGTCAGTAGAAGAAATACATTTTGACCATAAAAGGGAGTACTTTACATACCTTTCAAGTGATCACCCAGAGGTAAAGTCTGATTACTCTCTAAATGGATCTCTTGGTAATGGGGGCAGAAGAGGTCATCTGGGTTTGTAATAGCGGTGCCTAAAAACCCATTACACCTGTTTCTGGAGCATAAATTGTAGAAAGACAACTATGGTTCAGAGCACAGTTTGGGGAGCACAGAAATGTTGTGTTATGCTTTTAGATGTTGATTTACTCCCTTATTACTCCGTCCTAGGCCTTTGATAATAAGAGACACTATAGGTGATTTTTGAGGTCAGAGCTATGTGGCTAAGGAAAAGCTATGAGTCAGGGGTGTTGCCTAGCTTACTCAAGCCAAAAGAAAAACCAGTTTGTTTTATATCACCCTCTGTTCTCTCTCTTAGTCCTTCTATTTATAGTCAGCCTTAAGTGTGTTTAGGCACACAACGTTGTGATGGTTGGGTAGAGAATTAGATTTTCTTTTATTGTTACTACATTAATACTTTCATCCTTTGCATCATTCAAGATAAGGTCAAGTATGCTGAAAGTAGTAGAGGAGAAAGAGACATTGTAAATCCATATATTTCTCAAGGATTTTTCATAGCTGATATTTTCAGACACTCTAGAATAGAATTTGGTACATTTCATTCTTTTATGATCATTAGTAGTACTAAATAACTCTAAGGTTTCTAATATACAGCCAGGTGAGGTGGTATATGCCTGCAACCCAGTACTTGGGGGGCTGAGACAAGAGGATTGAAGGTTAGTGAGACTTTCAGAAATTTAGTGAGGCCCTAAGCAACTTAGTTGGACCCCGTTTCAAAAATAAAAAATAAAAAGGGCTGGGAATGTAGCTCAAAGATAGAATGCCCATGAGTTCAATCCTCAGTATTAAGAAAATAATAAGAGCAAATAAAAAATCTTAATGAAATACACAAACAATAATAAATGTTGGCAAGGATGTAGGGAGATAGGAACCCTTATACATTGTTGGTGAGGTTGTATATTAGTACAATCACTATGGATATCAGTACAGAGGTTCCTCAAAAGAGTAGGAATGGAATGACCATATGACCCACTATAACACTCCTTGGCATCTTTTCAAAAGAATTAAAATCATAATTGTATAATGATACATGCATACTCATGTTTATAGCAGCACAATTCACAATAACCAAATTATGGAACCAACCTAGGTGTCCATCAACAGATGAATGGATAAAGAAAATGTGGCATATACGCGTAATGGAATTTTACTCAGTCATAATAAAGGACAAGATTATGTCATTTGTAGGAAAATAAATGGAACTAAAAAGTATTGTGCTTAGTAACATTGGCAGTCTCAGAAAGTCAAGAGTTATGTGCTTTGTCTCATATGTGGAAACTAGAGAGACAATAGGAAAGATAAGGAACTTTAGATAAACGAGGAAAGTAACAAGCAGACTATGGAAGGGGATTTGGGGAGGTGGGAGAGGGGGAAAGGAGAATTGAGGAAGGAAAGAGTTCAAATAACGCTGTGTCCATATATGAAAGTATCGTTTCCAATCTCACTAACATGTATGGAGAGGGAGAAGTGGGGAACGGGGTGGGATGCAGAAGGAAATACACCAAGGACTGTGTGCATGTATGTTTGTATCACTTTGAACTTCACTATAATATATAATTACAACTCACTGATAAAAGTATAAAAAAGTATATAATATACAAAAAAATCACTGCTTCCTGAAAATGTGGTCTACCAATAACCTTCATGAGGGTCTATAAAATACATGATACATTAGATTTGAAAGTGTCAGCTCAAATCTAAGTCCAAATCTCTGGAGGTGACCCCAGGATTTGGCATTGTAATAAATTTCCTATGCAAACACGATTCACATACACATTATTTAATATTTACCAGGGAGGGTTTGTCATATACATTACTTCATAGAGCCTTCTGGAGTAGATATGATTATCTCCAATTTCCCAGTGAAGAAACAGAGACACAAAGAGTAACACCATTGAAACAGTCATCTGTAAACTGAGCTGGGTTGCCAACCACTTCTTCTGATGCCGAGTTCAATGTTTGTCTCTCTGCACCAGCTTTATTCTCTATAAAGAATCTCTATCTTAGGAAAGAGATTTTTGTCCACAAGTATCTTTCTAAGCAGCATAGCCCAAAGAACCCGACATTTGCTCTTTGATGGCAATTACCGAGATAGTGTATTATATCAACTTTCAGCACACATGCTGGGCTTTTCATTTTCAGAGTGCCCAATTTTGTCAAGGCACTTCAGAGCTCACCTAGAGGTTCTGTATATAAAAGCCAGGCCATGAAGGAAACACATTGAACAACCGAGAGTTAGAGCACAGTGTGAGGGTCCCCAGGAGCAGAGATGCTGCCTCTGTTGCAACAGATACAGATGACTTCTAACAGTCTCTGGTGAATAACTCAGGCTCAGCCTTGCAGAGGTTAATCTCAGACACACTCCAGAATTCCCTTCCATAACGAACAAGAGAAAGTATTGTTTTTCTATCCTGTCTCTTCAGTCTTCTGTTGGCCAGCAAAAAATTACTGACAAAGACTTGTCTTCTACTAATCTATTGAGCTGGCTGGAATGGAATTTGGTGTATTTGTTAATGGTGTTATTTATTCCCACAAATAAACACTCGGAGATGACAACTATGGCCACAATTGATATTGAGTGCCCACTAGACACCACAAACATAGCCTAGAGCTTCATGACAACTCTCTTACTTTACTTCTTACAGCAAATTTATTATTTGATTTCATACAAGGAAACTAAAAACCAGAAAGGTTATAGAATGTGTCCATGGTCACCTTGACTACTAATGTCTTGCCTGTTTGAATCTAGAGCCCATTAACCCAATCATTTTACTACATTTTTTCCCCTCAATACATCGAGGCTCCATTTTCATAAGATGTAGATGTGTCATCTGAAACAAGTCAAGAGAAAAGATCATGGAAACTCATACATTTTTTTCCCTATTAGGTGAAAATTTTTTTTAGTGGAACGGAACCAAAACTGTATTCTCACTCTAAATTACAAGGCATGGGGTTGGGAAGAAGAAGGAGCGATTAACAGTTCCATCCATTTGCATTCCTGAAAGTGAGAATAGTTCAGAATCAGACTAAAGAGGGATGGTGGCCAGAAATTGGCCTGTACATCCATTAGACCATCTGGCTAGTTGGACAACTAGGCCTATTAATATGATAGAAAAGGCAAGGGGCACTGCCTTTTCAAAGGCAAATCTAAAGAGAGAGTACAGTTTTGAGAGTGTGGGCTGGTAAATTCAGGCCAAAAAGGAACCTAGGGAAACTGGGTCTTGCATAGCTGAATTTAACCCTCAGGGATGTGAAGTGCAAAGAAAAGAGAAATGTAATGAATGTAGTCCAGACAACAATGGCAACAAAATCAAAAGTCTTCTCTTGGGAGCTTTCCAAATCTGTATTGTAGGCAGAGACACATGTTCAGAGGGAATTAGTTATAACTTAGGACCTATGTCCCCTGAGCGGCTCCGACTCAAAGATGTACAGCAACTTTGCAGCCTTTCTGGGCAGCAGGATGTTTTATTCTTTCAGAGTATTGTTCTCTGAAGTTATATAAAATTGTCTGTTTGGTAATGTTGTTGGTATGCACACGTTCCTTTGTCCTCAGTCTAAAATGATTGTTTTTTCTTGGGTAATTATTTTATACAGTTATGTGTGTTTTCATTCTTTTCACATGACACACTAAAGCAAATGAGTTTATATTCTAACCATTAAAAATCCCAGAATAGCAAACTGGAGAATAAAATTTCTTAAATATGGATAAAATGATACATATTAGTACTTAATCATTCCTATGGGAATTATATTCTCTGGAGATAGCACTATGTTTTTTTTGTGGTACCGGGGATTGAACGCGGGCGTTCTACCTCCGCGCTACGCCCCCGACCCTATTTTTTATACTTTATTTTGAAACCGGGTCTCACGAAGTTGCAGAGGGCCTCACTAAGGAGAGAGAGAGAAAGAGAGAGAGAGAGAGAGAGAGAGAGAGGGCTGAGGCTGGCCGCGAACCCGGATCCTCTGGTCTCCGCCTCCCAAAGTACTGGGATTACAAGCGTGTGCCACCACGCCCGGCTTGAGATAGCACTATTAAAGAGCACCAATGAGCCAGGCATGGCGGCACATATCTGCAATCTCAGTACATGGGAAGCTGGGAGAGGAGGACTGCATGTTTGAGGGCTGCCTCAGCAATGTAGGGAGACTCTAGGCAACCTATTTCAAACAAAAAAATAAAAAGGGCTGGGGATGTCACTCAGAGGTAGAATATGCCTAGGTTTAATCCCTAGTTCCACATTTAAACAAAAAAGTGCCAATGTATCCATCAGCCTGTCTAGATGATTTTTCTTATGTGAGTTCCCTCATGTGACTACATCCAGCTGGTGGGGTGGCTCAGAAGGGATATCCAGAAAGCTGGGACTCTCTCCTGATGTGATTCACCATCATGGAGGCCAGATAGGGCTTCACATGCAGTTGCAGATGGCATTTCAAGAACACAGCGCTTGCTACCCACAGGCATATGCTTATCAAGTATTTACTGTATTCAATTTGTCCCATTAGATAAAGCAAATGATGTGGCTAAGCCTAGTGTCAATGTGGGAGGGGACTACACGAGGATGAGAACATCACATGCAATTCATTGGTGGCTATGAAGATAACAATCTACAATGAACAATGGCTTCCCTTTTCTTTGAGTTTATATGAGGAGCTTTACCCTATCATTTTTACCCCAGAGGAAGACCCAGGAGCTGCAGAGTAAGTCATGCTTAAGGACTATCATGCAAATAAAAATAGAGAAGGCTCTCAGCTGTGGCAAAAGTTACTTCACTATCAGCTGGGCATGGTGGTGCACACCTGTAATCCCACTTGGCTGAGGCAGAAGGATTGCAAGTTCAAAGTCAGTGCACGGTAACTTAGCAAGACCCTGTTTCTAAATAAAAATACAAAAAGCTAGGGTGTAGCTCAGAGGTAGAATACCCCTGGGTTCAATCCCCAGTAACACACACACACACACACACACACACAAACACACACACACACAAACACACACACACTTCATTGTCAAGGTTTTACCTTATTATTCTTGCCTCAAATCCATTTCATTCTTCCTTCATGCCCACCCTCCCAATACTTTTTCACTTGCTATATCCTTTCCCCTGTCTTCCCTTTTAGCACTTACATCAGCTAGGCATCAACCAGAAAAGAAGAACCATGGAATACAGAAGATTCATTGCAAAAATCAGATAGGCTGTGGGAGGTTGTCTCAGCGAGTCCAAAATTCACAGGGCAGGCTGTCAGGAAGGACAGGCTGCAACAACGAGATTTGAGCCAAAGCTACTGCTCACTGGTGAAATTTCTTCTTCTTCAAAGAATCTTCCATTCTGCTTACA
Source organism: Glis glis (assembly GCA_004027185.1). Lineage (NCBI taxonomy): Eukaryota > Metazoa > Chordata > Mammalia > Rodentia > Gliridae > Glis > Glis glis. Next base: position 55,892 of record PVJS01007092.1, read on the forward strand.
AGGCTTTCCAATTGATTAAATCAGACACACCCAGATTATTTAGGATAATCTCTCAGTTCAAATCAACTGATTATGTGATTATGGACATTAATCACATCTACACTTAGATTGGTGTTCAGTTGAATAACTGTAATCTAGCCAAGCTGATATATCTCAGCAACACAATACTTTTCAGGACTTGCTTTGTCATACAAATTTGAACTCTTAGGTCTTAATTACCTGACTACTCATCACTATTCTTTTTCTGAAAATTGTGTGCAATTTTCTATAGGTTCAACCTGGCTGCCAGAACTTGACACATATCTACCTAATAATACACTCATATAGCATTTTTTCTCCCAGAACTAGGGGCAGAGGCTGCTTCCTGCTTCTAATTCTTATGTCACTTCACCGATCTTTTCCCCCTGGTTTCCCACAATTGTGATTACAACTTGTATTAGTCAGGTTTCACTAGAGTAACAAAACTCACAGCATGTGTATATGGTCAAAGGGGATTTATCAAACCAGATTACAGTCTAAAGCAGTGCAGTCCCAAGTGGCCGCCTGCACTTGGAGAGCTGGAGGAACCAGCAGCTGGTGGAGCAGTCCAGGGGCTGGAGTCTCAGAAGCAGGGTGAGCAATAATGCAGTTCCAGTCCAAGATGGAAAGGCCAGGAAACTCTGGAGAGATGATGGTGAAATTCCAGTTTGAAGAGCTGAAGACCAACATCCCAAGTGAAAGCAGACACACTTTTCTCAGGAAGAACCAGGCGTGAATTCACGCAGCTTTTTCTTTTTATTCAGGTCCTGCTCCTTTCAGAACCTGCTGCCTATATTCAGGACTTCCCCTTCAATCAGGCTTTTCATAAGCCAATAATCTCTCATCAACACACCCAAAGTCACATTATTTTAGATGTTTTGTAATCCAGTCAAGTTGACAATCCAGATTAACCATCACACAACTGTACTGATTTTCTACATAAAGCACCCTACTTTTAAATACCTGACATAGTTTCTGGTTTTCTAACAGGACTCTGACTAAGGCTCTAAGTGAAATAGTATAACACTTAGTTCACTGTAGAAACTTAATACATACTAGCTATTCAAGAAATATACTCAGTAGCTGGGTTTGGATGCAGTCTTGGTGAGAAGTATGTGTTTCCGTTTTTCTCCCATCCATGTCTTCCTTTCTATCCATTCATCCTTCCATGCTCTCATCACTCTATTCTTCCCACAGGGTGGACTCTGATCCACCAAGTTCATCTCTATCTGTCAAAAATAAATTCGAACACTCACTTTGGTAATTAACAAATGGTATAATTTTCAGTATTCATGCAATACTTGAGATTCTTTCGCTTCACCAAGTTCAAGAAAGCCTGAGAGATCAAAGGCCAAGAAACAAATTAGGGCAGCGTGCATCTCAGAGTGTTTCAAGGGGCAGGTTGATTTTTTTTTTTTTTTTTTGCGGTACCAGGGATTGAACCCAGGGG